>JACEEZ010013742.1:5000-17500 GCA_016584305.1 Chionoecetes opilio
ACTTGATAGAAACCTTTAAGATCCTAAAAGGTTTTGATGTCAGTAATCAAGAGAACCTATTCGAGCTTTCAACTCAAGTGACAACAAGAAATAATGGTTTAAAACTAAACGGTCAACGTTGCATCACCGATCTCCGTAAAAATTATTTCAATGTTAGAGTCGTTGATCGATGGAACAAGTTACCAGCAAATGTTGTCGGAGCCAGCACAATAACTACATTCAAAAACAGACTTGACGCGCACTGTAAAGTAAATGGGTATTGATAGTGCGAATTCGTATCTAGTCCCCCGTATCGATTAGTTGTAGTGGTAGTGGTAGTTGTAGTTAGTATTTTTCATATCCTATCATTCTGCACTATGAAACTTCCTTGTTCCTATCCTCTTTAGGGACATGGTATCATTTTCCAACTGTTTTCTTACAAGTAGTTGATAGTTAGTAGTATGTAGTTCAGCAGATACCCTCGCTATGGACCAATAGGTCTCCTGGTGTCTGTTATTCCTATGTAACCTCCTCCTCCTCCTCCTCCTCTCCTCCTCCTCCTCCTCCTCCCCTCCTCCTCCTCTCCTCCTCCTCCTCCTCCTCCTCCTCTCCTCCTCCTCCTCCTCCTCTCCTTCTCCTCCTCTTTTAAGAACTGGTAAATGTGTTACAAGAACTTAAGATTTAAACCATTCCTTAAATTTTTTTTGGTAAGACTAAGCATAAAAGAAAAAAGCATATTTTTAAAGGAACTGATCATGCGAAAATTTTAAGTCATCAAATATATTGGCTTTTAAGCAGAAAACAAGTAAAGTTTGACAATGTTGACGAAGTTCTTTCAAGTTTTCTCTCGACCTTCTGACTTTCTCAAACTTTTTTTCCTTTTTAGCGAACAAGAAAAGTAAGATCCGAAAAAACGCAAAAATAATAAATGGCCAACAGGCTTCACAGAATATGTAATTTTATCGCAAATTTTGGTTCAAGACAGAAACAAAACACAAAAAATGCCAAAAAACTAAACAAAAAGAAATGAAAAAAAAAAATTAAAAAAAAAAGAAAAAAAAAATGAAAAAAAAAGAAAAAATAAAAGGTTGAACTTTTCTTTGACAAAACTAGAAGAATGTTTACTTCTCTTGGCGACCTTTTGTAAGCTGTCCTTCAGGCAAACTTTTTTCGCTAATTATTGAGAGTCCATTATTTAAGCCTCCCCCCCTACCACTTTACAACACTCCTACCACTTTACAACCCTACCACTTTACAACCCTACCACTTTACAACCCTACCACTTTACAACTCCCTACCACTTTACAACCTCCTAACACTTTACAACCCCCTACACTTTACAACCCCTACCACTTTACAACCCCCTACCACTTTACAACCCCTACCACTTTACAACCCCTACCACTTTACAACGCCTACCACTTTACAACCCCTACCATTTTACAACCCCCTACCACTTTACAACCCCTACCACTTTACAACCTCCTATCACTTTACAACCCCCTACCACTTGACAACCCCTACCATTTGACAACCTCCTACCACTTTACAACCCCCTACCACTTTACAACCCCCTACCACTTTACAACCCCCTACCACTTTAAAACCCTACCATTTTACAACCCCCTACCACTTTACAACCCCCTACCACTTTACAACCCCCTACTACTTTACAACCCCCTACCACTTTACAACCCCCTACCACTTTACAACCCTACCATTTTACAACCCCCTAACCACATTACAACCCCAAACCACTTTACAATCCCCCTACCACTTTACAACCCCGAACCACTTTACAACCCCCCTTACCACTTTATAACAAACCTACCACTTTACACCAACCATACCACTTTACAACCCCCTACCATTTTACAACAACCTTTACCACTTTGCAACCCCTACCACTTTACAACCCCCCTCCCACTTTACAGCCCCCTACCACTCTACAACCCCTTACCAATTTACAACCCCCCTACCACTTTACAAGCCCCTACCACTTTACAACTCCCCTACCACTTTACAACCCCCATACCACTTTATTACTCCCCCTACCACTTTACAACACCCCTACCACTTTACAACCCCTACCACTTTACAACCCCCCTACCACTTTAAAAACCCCTACCACTTTACAATCCTCCTACCACTTTACAACCCCCTACCACTATACAACCCCTTACCACTTTACAACCCCCCTACCACTTTACAACCCCCTACCACTTTACAACCCCCTACCACTTTACAACCCATCTACCACTTTACAACCCCCTACCACTTTACAACCCCCTACCACTTAACAATCCCCCTACCACTTTACAACCCCTATCACTTTACAACCCCCTACCACTTTACAACCCCCCTACCATTTTACAACCCCCTACCACTTTGCAACCCCTACCACTTTACAACCCCCTACCATTTTACAACCCCCTACCACTTGACAACCCCTACCACTTTACAACCTCCTACCACTTTACAACCCCCTACCACTTTACAACCCCCTACCACTTTACAACCCCCTACCACTTTACAATCCCCCTACCACTTTACAACCCCCTACCACTTTACAACCCCCTACTACTGTACAACTCCACTACCACTTTACAACCCCCTACCACTTTACAAACCCCTACCACTTTACAACCCCCTACCACTTGACAACCCCTACCACTTTACAACCTCCTACCACTTTACAACCTATCTACCACTTTACAACCCCCTACCACTTTACAACCCATCTACCACTTTACAACCCCCTACCACTTTACAACCCCCCCTACCACTTTACAACCCCCTACCACTTTACAACCCCCCTACCACTTTACAACCCACCCTACCACTTTACAACCCCCTACCACTTTACAACCCCCCTACTACTGTACAACCCCCTTACTACTTTACAACCCCCTACCACTTTACAACCCCCAATACCACTTTACAACCCCCTACCACTTTACAACCCCCAATACCACTTTACAACCCCCTACCACTTTACAACCCCCCCTACCACTTTACAACCCCCTACCACTTTACAACCCCCTATCACTTTACAACCCATCTACCACTTTACAACCCCCTATCACTTTACAACCCATCTACCACTTTACAACCCCCTATCACTTTACAACCCCCCCTACCACTTTACAACCCCCTACCACTTTACAACCCCCTACCACTTTACAACCCCCTATCACTTTACAACCCATCTACCACTTTACAACCCCCTATCACTTTACAACCCCCCTACCACTTTACAACCCCCTACCACTTTACAACCCCCTACCACTTTACAACCCCCTATCACTTTACAACCCATCTACCACTTTACAACCCCCTACCACTTTACAACCCCCTACCACTTTACAACCCCCCCTACCACTTTACAACCCCCTACCACTTTACAACCCGCTATCACTTAAACAACCCATCTACCACTTTACAACCCCCTACCACTTTACAACCCCCCTACCACTTTACAACCCCTACCACTTTACAACCCCCTACCACTTCACAACCCCCCTACCACTTTACAACCCCCAATACCACTTTACAACCCCCTACCACTTTACAACCCCCAATACCACTTTACAACCCCCTATCACTTTACAACCCCCTACCACTTTACAACCCCCAATACCACTTTACAACCCCCTACTACTTTACAACCCCCTATCACTTTACAACCCCCCTACCACTTTACAACCCCCTACCACTTTACAACCCCCCCTACCACTTTACAACACCCTACCACTTTACAACCCCCCCCCTACCACTTAACAACCCCCTACCACTTTACAACCCCCCCTACCACTTTACAACCCCTCTACCACTTTACAACCCCCTATCACTTTACAACCCCCTACCACTTTGCAACCCCCTACCACTTTACAACCCCCCTACCACTTAAAAAAACTTACCACTTAAAAAATACCACTTAAAAAATTAATTTCCACTGACAAAAAACCCTACACTCTACAACCCCCCTACCACTTAAAAAATTAATTTCCACTGATAAAAAACCCACCACTCTACAACCCCCCTACCACTTTATAACTTCCTCTACCACTTAACAACCCCCTCCCCCCCTCCACATTGTATGCATAGGCGCCTAGAAGTCTGTCTGCTATGAAGAATAGAAAAAATAGGATTGGAGAAAAAAATAAGAACATTTAAAGCAAAATTGTAGAAGTGTAAAAACAAGACATTATATCAAATACTTCAAAGATTCTTGATATCGCACACACATACACAACACACACACACACACACACACACACACACACACACACACACACACACACACACACACACACACACACACACACACACCACACCACGCAAACACACCACACACACACACACACACACACACACACACACACACAACACTAATACACGCATATTATCTGATTTACGTAAATTTCCTCATGCACACAGAATTAAAGGGAAGTTAAGCATAAAATTAGTTACTTTAAGAATGTGTTTGTGTTGGAGAAGAGAGAGAGAGAGAGAGAGAGAGAGAGAGAGAGAGAGAAGAGAGAGAGAGAGAGAGAGGGGAGAGAGAGAGAGCGAGAAAGAGAGAGAGAAAGAGAAAGAGAGAGAGAGAGAGAGAGAGAGAGAGAGAGAGAGAGAGAGAGAACAAGGTAAGTGAAGGAATTGTACCATTTGACCTTGAGGAGAAAAACGGTAAGGTACAAAGAAGCCGTCGTCCTCTCTCTCTCTCTCTCTCTCTCTCTCTCTCTCTCTCTCTCTCCTCTCTCTCTCTCTCTCTCTCTCTCTCTCTCTCTCTCTCTCTCTCTCTCTCCTCACACTCATAAAACAAAAACAAAAATAATAATCACCTACACAAAAAATGCCAAAAAAAAATCCAGCAATTAATATAGTCAATTATTTCTTTTCTTATAGTTTTCTTTTGTCCTGTACACGTGTAAGCTTCCTCTTCCTCTTCCTCTTCCTCCTCCTCTTCCTCTTCCTCTTCCTCTTCTTCATACTCTCACACTCATAAAGCAAACCTAATATAATAATAATAGCCAAAAAAAGACAGTAAATAGTATAGTAATTTTTGTTCTTTTGTTCTGTACACGTGTAAGCTTTTCATTCCTCTTCCTCCTCCTCTTCCTCTTCCTCTTCCTCTTCCTCTTCCTCTTCCTCTTCCTCTTCCTCTATTTTTCTTTTGTCCTGTACACGTGTAAGCTTTTCCTCCCTCCTCCTCTTCCTCTTCCTCTTCCTCTTCTTCCTCCTCTTCCTCCTCCTCTTCCTCTTCTATTTTTCTTTTGTCCTGTACACGTGTGAGCTTCCTCTTCCTCCTCCTCCTCCTCTTCCTCTTCCTCTTTCTCCTCCTCTTCCTCTTCCTCTATTTTTCTTTTGTCCTGTACACGTGTGAGCTTCCTCTTCCTCTTCCTCTTCCTCTTCCTCTTCCTCTTCCTCTATTTTTCTTTTGTCCTGTACACGTGTAAGTTTTTCCTTCCTCTTCCTCCTCCTCTTCCTCTTCTTGTGGCCGCCCCCCGCCGCTCGCCACCAATGGGGTAAAAGTGCTGTGCTAAGGAAGCCTGTGATTGGACGGCTTGTCTCATGAGTCCCTCGAGACCCTAACACCCCCAGACACACTTCCTTTTACCTCTCTCTCTCTTTCTCTCTTTTTCTCTGACTGTCTCTCTCTCTTTCTCTCTTTTTCTCTGTCTGTACTTCCTTTTACCTCTCTCTCTCTTTTTCTCTCTTTTTCTCTCTGTCTCTCTCTCTTTCTCTCTTTTTCTCTGTCTGTCTCTCTCTCTCTTTCTCTCTGTCTGTCTCTCTCTCTTTTTTCTTTATCTCTTTTTGTCTTTCTGTCTCTTTCTCTCTTTTTCTCTGTCTGTCTCTTTTTTTTCCCTATCTCTCTTTGTCTTTCTTTTTCTCTTTTTCTCTGTGTCTCTTTCTCTTTTTTTCTCTCTTTGTCTTTCTGTCTCTCTTTCTCTCTTTGTCTTTCTGTCTCTCTTTCTCTCTCTTTTCTTTATCTCTTTTTGTCTCTCTCTCTTTCTCTCTTTTTCTCTGTCTGTCTCTCTCTTTTTTTTACTTCCTTTTACCTCTCTCTTTCTCTCTTTTTCTCTGTCTGTCTCTCTCTCTTTCTCTCTTTTTCTCTGTCTGTCTCTCTCTCTCTCTTTCTCTCTGTCTGTCTCTCTCTTTTTTCTTTATCTCTTTTTGTCTTTGTCTCTCTCTTTCTCTCTTTTTCTCTGTCTGTCTCTCTTTTTTCTCTATCTCTCTTTGTCTTTCTGTCTCTTTCTTTCTCTGTCTGTCTGTCTCTCTCTTTTTTCTTTATCTCTCTTTTGTCTTTCTGTCTCTCTCTCTTTCTCTCTCTTCCTTCATCGCTCTTTATCCTTCCATTCTTTTCTTTTCTTTTCTTGTTTTTTTTATTTATTCTCCTGATATTATTCCCTGCTTTCTTTCCTTCTCTTCCTTCTTTCATTCTGCATTTTCTCTCTCTCTCTCTCTCTCTCTCTTCATCTCTCTCTCTCATCTCTCTCTCTCTCTCTCATCTCTCTCTCTCTATCTCTCTCTCTCTCTCTCTCTCTCTCTCTCTCTCATCTCATCTCTCTCTCTCTCTCTCTCTCTCTTCTCTCTTCTCTCTCTTCCTCCTCCTCTCTCTCTCTCTCTCTCTCTCTCTCTCTCTTCTCTCTTTATCCTTCCATTCTGTGTTTTTCTTGAGATTTTTTCTACCCTTTGTCTCGTCCTCTTATTTTTGTCCACCTCTTTCCCTTCTTTATCTTCTTATTCTCTTTCTTTATCTTTATCTTCCTTCTTTATCCTTTCATTCGGTATTTTTCTATTTTTTTCCTTTTTTCTCGTTTTCTTAATTTGTTTCACTGCTTTCCTTTCTTTCTTTCCTTTTCTTTCTTCATTCTCTCTTTTTCCTTCGATTTCGTATTTATAGTTTTTCTTTTATCTTTGTCCTTGTCTTTTTTTCGCCTTTCTTTCTTTTTGCCTTTTTTCTCCCTCCTCTTATTTTGCATTTCTTTTGCATTTTCCCAATTTTTTCATTTTTACCTCCTTTGTTTCTTGTTTTTTACACTTCTTTCCCTTCTTTCATTCCTTTTCTTCCTTCCTTTCTTTTCTCTCGTTATTCTTACATTCGGCATTTTTATTGTTTTCTCTCTATTTCTCGTCTTTTACCTTGCTTTTTTCCTACTTAGTGTGGTTCATCTCTTTCCCTTCTTTCTATCCTTTCTTTCTTTCTTTCTTTCTCTTCTTTTTCTTTCTTCCCTCTTTATCCTCCCATTTCGTATTTTTCTTTTTTTTTTCTCTTTTTTTTGTCTTTTGTCTACGTTTACTTTTCTTCTTGATTTTTTTCACCTCCATATTTCCCATTTTTCTTTCCTGCTCTTCCTTCCTTCCCTTTGTATTCTCCCAAGCTCATTATTTGGTGTTTTTTCTTTTTCTTTGTTTCCTTCCTTATAATGATCGCCTTTTATTTCCTCACATGCTTTATCTCTTTCTTTCCCTTCCACTATTTTATCATTTTCTCTTTTCAGGTACCTTTTCTTTTACATTCTTCCTCAGCCTTTTTTTTTTGTTTGTAATTCAATGTCTTATAGTTTTGTTTTTATTGATTTATATCAGGTACTTTTATATTTTTTTTTCAATTTGTTTCTCGTTTGTAATTAATGATCTTTTTTTTTTTTTAGCTATAACATTTAATTACAGAAAATAACCCTAGATAAAGGCTAAGGAAGGGAGACTAACCAGTAAAACGCCTTAATCGGCGAAGGACGAGCGAGCCTGTAGAAACCCGCCGCACGTGCGCACGTGCGGCGTCACCCGGACTCTCGATAGCAAGGAAATTTATCTGCTGTCATCTAAACTCCATTTACCTTTGCCTTTTTACGCTGAAACTGTAGGGATTGAATATCAGATAGCGAAGACCGCTTGTCAATCGGAAGCGGGATTCCAAAGATATAAGCTCCTGAAAAGCGTGACGGTCGGTCGGGTCGGGTCGGCCGCTTATCCCGGAAAAATCCGAGTGAGTGAGGACTCACGAGCGCTTCGCGCTCGCTCGTAATAACTTGCCGTGACAGAAGAGCGTGATGTTGACACCTCGTCCATGTCAGCGTGGAGAAGACTGATCCTCACTTCGCTGTTTGACTTGACGCCCAACAAAGACACCGAGGACTCCCAGGAGGACAGGCGGTACACCCTGGAGTGGCTCCCGTTGGTGGTGAGGTCTGCGGGTGCTCGCTGCCAGTTGGGGAAAGCATAAGCGCCGGTGAGAGAGTGGTCTCTCACCGGAGAAAATCGTGAATCATTAAATAATTCATACTGCAGCTAGAACATGACTCCGGGTAGGCTGTTGTTGATGAGTGTGGTGGCCGGGGTGAGGCGTGTGCCGGAGGATAAGGGCAGGACGAGGAAGGACCAGAACCAGAACAGAAAACAAGAACACGAATGTATCCGAGAAGGCGCTGACGAAGGAGTTGGAGGTTCTCATGGAGGGACTGGCCGAGAGGCTTAGGCTCATCGCCAGCCTGGAGAGCGTGTTGCAGCGGCCCGGCGTTGTCAATAACATCACTCTGCCAGACATACAAGACATCCAGGACATCGGAGACTCGGTCGTACCTCTCCGGAACATTCTCTATTACTACGGCTTCACACATGATAAAAATAATAATTGGAAGTCCATCTAAAGATTTTCTGAAGTATTAAACTGCTCGCACAGATTTCGATTTCTGTTAACGTCAAAGTTTCTCATACCGTAACGATGATATCATGATTTTAGTGCGAATTTGTATTCTTAATGTCCATATTTATGGGGCCGTTCAAAAATGACGTAAAAACATTCAGAAAGGAAACAAATAACAGAAAGGAAAACACTCAAATTAGAATAGAAACCCTTCCATTGCCACCCTCAATCGCCCTCCACCCCTCCACTCCTCCACCTTTCCCCCAACCCTTCACTCTTATTCCCTTCCCCACCACCTTTCCTCCCACCCCTCCACCCATTCCTGTCTCCCTCCACACCTTTCCCCCATTCCTCCACCCTTATTCTCTCCCTCCCCACTCCATCCTCTTTTCCCCCCATCCCTCCACCCATTCATGTCTCCCTCCACACCTTTTCCCCTACCCCTTTACCCATTTTCTCTCCCTCTCCACCTTTCATCCACCCATTTTCTCTCCCTCTTCACCTTTCCTCCACCCTAGAACATTCCTCCACTACATCCCTCCCACCTCACTGCCATCCCTCCACCTATTCCCCCATCCCTCCACCCCTTCACCCCTTCACACCTATCTACCCCCACCTCACTGCCCCCTCACTGCCCCTTCCCAATCACATTCCAGTCTCCCTTCACCTCTTCTCTAACCCCCCCCCCCCCACGCCCTTCCGCACCACCACCCTCACCACGGCGCCCACGCTTCCCCAGTAAACGCACTCATGCTCCGGGAGGCGAGAGCAAGTGGTGTTGTTATCGAAGCTTTGCTGGTGATTATTGGGACAACCCTTGCTACTGCTTGTGTGTGTTTTTGTGTGTGGTGTGTGTGTGTGTGTGTGTTTTGTGTGTGTGTGTGTGTGTGTGTGTGTGTGTGTGTGTTCTTTTCTCTCTCTCTCTCTCTCCCCTTCTCTCTCTCTCTCTCTCTCTCTCTCTCTCTCTCTCTCTCTCCCCTCTCTCTCTCTCATCTCTCTCTTCTCTCTCTCTCTCTCTCTCTCTCTCTCTCTCCTCTCCTCTCTCTCTCTTCTCTCTCCTCTCTCTCTCTCTCTCTCTCCCTCTCTCTCTCTCTCTCTCTCTCTCCTCTCTCTCTCTCTCTCTCTCCTCCTCTCTCTCTCTCTCTCTCCTCTCTCTCTCTCTCTCTCTCTCCTCCCTCTCCCTCTCTCTCTCTCTCTCTCTCTCCTCTCTCTCTCCCCTCTCTCTTCTCTCCTCTCCTCTCTCTCTCTCTCTCTCTCTCCTCTCTCTCTCTCCTCGTCTCTCTCTCTCTCTCTCTCTCTCTCTTCCTTCTCTCTCCTCCTCTCTCTCTCTCTCTTTTTCTCTCACCTGCCACCCCTCATTACCTGACACCTCTTGAAGCTAATTGCTGATGAGTGGGACCGTGTTTGTATATATGTGTGTGTGTGTGTGTGTGTGGGGGAGAGAGAGAGAGAGAGAGAGAGAGAGAGAGAGAGAGAGAGAGAGAGAGAGAGACTGTCAAAACCTAAAAGAAAAAATAAATAGAGAAATAAAACAGGGAGAGATAGATTGGTATGAAAGTTAGTGTCAAGTATTTAGACTTCATATCTGACCTCTGAGAACTGACATCTTTGAAAAAAATATATATCTATAATAAAATAAGCGAAAGTGTGTGTGTTTGTCTGTGTGTCCGCGATAGGTGCCGCCCCCAGTGGCGCAATCCCCTCATATGGCACAGTTTTGGAATCGGGTCGACCAGGGGAAGGTTTTAAGCCCACTTATGGGATGATCCGATCACTTTTTTATTTATTTTTAGCAGCCTATTAGCGAGAATTGTGAAACAAAGTGGGTTGCGAGAATTGAGGAAACCTTGATGTAGGGTGATGGGTAATGGGTGAGTGAATGGGTGGGGTGATGGGTAATGGGTGTGGGGTGATGGGTGAGTGAATGGGTGGGGGGTGATGGGTGATGGGTGAGGGAATAGGTGGGGGGTGATGGGTAATGGGTGAGTGAATGGGTGTGTGGTGATGGGTAATGGGTGAGTGAATGGGTGGGGGGTGATGGGGAATGGGTGAGTGCATGGGTGGGGGTGATGGGTAATGGGTGGGGGGTGTTGGGTAATGGGTGAGTGAATGGGTGGGGGGTGATGGGTAATGGGTGAATGAATGGGTTGGGGGTGATGTGAATGGGTTGGCGTTAATACATACATTTCTACATCCATGATTTCAGGAAAGCTAGAAGGGGCTATCTGAAGAGTCTGTGTTTCGTGGGCCGAAGGCCCACCAATAGCCCTCCGCAGGAGCTAGCCAAAAAGTTCGCCCGGATGGCGGCTTTGCGGCTAGTAAATCAGTAAACCCGATTTTGTCTTTGTTTTATAGATATTCAAGTTCATTTACTTTACCTGCGTAGAGTTGTATGAGGCAGGAAGACTATTGGGAAAGAAACTGAATTGAACACTTTATTTAACTGACATCTTGAAAGAAAAAAAGATGAATCAATAAACTTTTTTTTTTTTTTTTTTTTTTTTTTTTTTTTTTTTTTTAAGGTTCATTTAATTTACCTGCGACGTTGTATGAGGCAGGAAGACTGTTGTGAAGTGAGGCAGCGATCGGCCACTCCACCCCACGGACAGTAATATCGCGCCACACTTTTGCCTCACGACTTCCTTGTTCCCCCTCCCACCAAGAAAAAGAATACTCCAATATATTCCATTTTATCCCCACTCTACGTATTCGCAATATTCGTCTTCGAGTCTCCTTCTTGAGATGTTTTATTGGTTTCTATCTTCTTTTTTATCTCTCTCATTTTGTAATCGTTTATTGTTATTTTTTTGTTATCTTTTTCATTTAGCATTTTTTTGGTTTTGTAATCTTTATTTGTAGTATTTTTGTAATCTTCCTCATTTTGCTTTTTTTTGTGTAATTATTATTTTATTTTTTTATTTTTTTGTCTTTCTGTAGATATAATTATGTTTATTGATTATTTTGTTTGTTTTTATTATTTTTGTTCCTTTTTTTATTTATTCTTCTTGCATTTTTTTCTTTCCCTTTTGATTATAATATTGGCTTACTTTTACTACCACTTTTTTTTTGCTCTTCTTTTCCATCATTTATTTGTTCACTTTGATGGCTTAATTATTGATTTTTTCTTTTTCCTTTTTTTTCATTTTCTTTTTTTCATTTTCTTCTTTTTTTTCCTTTTTCTTCCTTTTTTTAATTTTCTTCCTTTTTTTCTTTTTCTTCCTTTTTTTTCTTTTTCTTCCTTTTTTTCTTTTTCATTTTCTTCATTTTTTTCCTTTTTTTTCTTTTTCTTCCTTATCATTTTCTTCCTTTTTTTTCTTTTTCTTCCTTTTTTCATTTTCTTCTTTTTTTCTTCCTTTTTTTTCATTCTTCCTTTTTTTTCTTTTTCTTCATTCATATAATTTTCTTCCTTTTTTTCATTTTCTTACTTTTTTTCATTTTCTTCCTTTTTTTCATTTCTTCCTTTTTTTCTTTTTCTTCCTTTTTTTCATTTGCTTCCTTTTTTTCTTTTCCTTCCTTTTTTTTCTTTTTTATAATTCTTTTTCTTGTATTTTTTTCTTCTTCTTTCTGTAGATAATGTTTATTGATTATTATGTTTTTGCTGGTTTTTTGCCCGCCGCCGTTCCTTCATACAAACTTTATTTACTTTATTTCTAATTACTTGACTTAATACATACAATTCATTACTATATTTCGTGTTGTCATATTTTTCTATATTTTATTTTAGTAGTTCCATTACATTATTTTTTATTTTACTTGCTATTTCTATCGTCTATTTTTTTCTATTTTTTCATTTTTTTCTTTTGTACTTTTTTATCCTTTGTTTTATTGCTCACTTTTGTCGTCCTTTTTGTTCTCTTTGTCTTTGCCTTTA
>JACEEZ010013742.1:32500-40000 GCA_016584305.1 Chionoecetes opilio
AGGGAAGAGTAAGAATTAAGGAAAGAGTAAGAATTAAGGAAAAGAGTAAGATTTAAGGAAAGAGTAAGAATTAAGGGAAAGAGTAAGAATTAAGGGAAAGAGTAAGAATTTAAGGAAAGAGTAAGAATTTAAGGAAAAGAGTAAGAATTTAAGGAAAGAGTAAGAATTAAGGGAAGAGTAAGATTTAAGGAAAGAGTAAGAATTAAGGAAAGAGTAGAATTTAAGGAGAAAGAGTAAGAATTAAGGGAAAGAGTAAGAATTAAGAGAAGAAAGGAAGAGTAAGAATTAAGGGAAAGAGTAAGAATTTAAGGGAAAGAGTAAGAATTTAAGGAAAAGAGTAAGAATTTAAGGGAAAGAGTAAGAAAGGATTAAGAGTAAGAATTTAAGGAAAGAGTAAGAATTTAAGGGAAAAGAGTAAGAATTAAGGAAAGAGTAAGAATTTAAGGCGAAAGAGTAAGAATTAAGGGAGAGAGTAAGAATTTAAGGAAGAGTAAGAATTAAGGGAAAGAGTAAGAATTTAAGGAAAAGAGTAAAATTTAAGGAAAAAGAGTAAGAATATTAAGGAAAAGAGTAAGAATTTAAGGGAAAGAGTAAGAAATTAAGGAAAAGAGTAAGAATTTAAGGAGAAGAGTAAGAATTTAAGGAAAAGAGTAAGAATTTAAGGGAAAGAGTAAGAATTTAAGGAAAAGAGTAAGAATTTAAGGAGAAGAGTAAGAATTTAAGGAAAAGAGTAAGAATTTAAGGAAGAGTACGAATTTAAGGGAAAGAGTAAGAATTTAAGGAAAAGAGTAAGAATTTAAGGAAAAGAGTAAGAATTTAAGGGAAAGAGTAAGAATTTAAGGGAAAGAGTAAGAATTTAAGGAAAAGAGTAAGAATTTAAGGAGAAGAGTAAGAATTTAAGGAAAAGAGTAAGAATTTAAGGAAGAGTAAGAATTTAAGGAAAAGAGTAAGAATTTAAGGGAAAGAGTAAGAATTTAAGGGAAAGAGTAAGAATTTAAGGAAAAGAGTAAGAATTTAAGGGAAAGAGTAAGAATTTAAGGGAAAGAGTAAGAATTTAAGGGAAAGAGTAAGAATTTAAGGGAAAGAGTAAGAATTTAAGGGAAAGAGTAAGAATTTAAAGGAAAGAGTAAGAATTTAAGGGAAAGAGTAAGAATTTAAAGGAAAGAGTAAGAATTTAAGGGAAAGAGTAAGAATTTAAAGGAAAGAGTAAGAATTTAAGGGAAAGTAAGAATTTAAGGGAAAGAGTAAGAATTTAAGGAAATAGGTTATTGTGAATGGAAATGAAAAAGAATGAAATGAAAGAATGATGGAATGAAAGTTAGTGAGGTTGAAAAGTAAACTAGGCATGGTAGGAATAAGGGGAAATGTTTTTTGGTGGGGTGTCAAGGATTGGAAAATAAAGCTGAGACAGACAGACAGACAGACAGACAGACAGACAGACAGACAGACAGACAGACAGACAGACACACACACACACACACACACACACACACACACACACACACACACACACACACATTCAAAAAGAAAGGTAAAGCAACAGAGCGAATTTGGAAAGCGAGAAGGAGAGAGGGAGAAATGATATATAAAAAAAGGAAGTGGAGGAAACGACGCGAAACTGACAAAAGAGAGAGAGAGAGAGAGAGAGAGAGAGAGAGAGAGAGAGAGAGAGAGAGAGAGAAAAAAAAAAATCTTTTCAATGTTTTTTTCTTTTATTTCTACATTTCTTAACACTTTCAGGGAACCTTTACTACCCCTATTCTACCTTCTCTCCCTCTCTTCTCTTTCCTCCCTCTCCCTCTCTCCCTTCCCTCTCTTCTCCTCTCCCTCTCATCTCTCCCTTCCTCCCTTCTTCCTCCTCTCTCCCTCCCTTCGTAGCCACACCGTCACGTCAGAACCAAAACACGTCTCCAGGGAGCAGTGCAACGTCTAATAGCTTGTGTGGGGGCGAGGGTAGGCAGGCTCTCTCTCTCTCTCTCTCTCTCTCTCTCTCTCTCTCTCTCTCTCTCTCTCTCTCTCTCTCTCTCTCTCTCTCTCTCTCTCTGTTTTGTTCTTAATGGTTGTTATTTTTTTTCTAAGTTTTATATTTTTACTCCTGTCAGTCAGTCAGTCAGTCCTTTAGTTATCCATTTAATTAACCAATCAGTCAGTCAGTCAGTCAGTCAGTCCTTTAGTTATCCATTAAATAACCAATCAGTCAGTCAGAAAGTCAGTCAGTCAGTCAGTCAGTCAGTCCTTTAGTTATCCATTTAATCAACCAATCAGTCAGTCAGAAAGTTAGTTAGTTATTCAGTCAGTCAGTCAGTCAGTCAGTCAGTCAGTCCTTTAGTTATCCATAAATCAACCAGTCAGTCAGTCAGTAATTCAGTCAGTCAGTCAGTCCTTTAGTTATCCATAAATCAACCAGTCAGTCAGTCAGTCAGTCCTTTAGTTATCCATAAATCAACCAGTCAATCAGAAAGTCAGTCAGTCATTTTCAGTCAGTCAGTCAGTCAGTCAGTCAGTCAGTTAGTCATTCATTTAGTCAGTCAGTCAGTCAGTCAGTCAATAAGATGTGTGTCTCTAAGTATATATTTTAACTACTAATACAATATTTTTTTTACTATTTCTACCCTTCTATCATCACATTTCTTACATTTTTATATACGTTACTAACATGTTAAATTTATGTGCTAAGTTAAGATGCAGATCCAGCCAGTTTTTCTTCATTTACTCGCACATCTATCCATTTTTTTGAGCAAGGAAACATGCATCATTATTACACATTCAACCTCGAAGAGTAGGAGGAGGAGGAGAAGCGAGACAGTACCTCCCTCCTTGCCTGTTCTCGGGTCACTGAACACTCGCTACTGCCGGGACGCTTGGTTGCCTTTTGCGACTCGTACAGCAACAAAAAACCATCGTATATACATCAAGGCTAAGGGAATATAATCTTTTCCTTGGCCTTGCTATACATAATTACCGTACGCTGGGTATTCAGAACATGAGAACATACTCTAAGAAGAATACAAGAAAATAAGGAAGCTACAAGAGGCTGGGAGACCTACATGTGGTAGTTCCTGTAAAGAGGTCAGAAGAGAAGGATGGAATGGACAAGAAGAAGAAGTAGTAACAAACATAAAAAAAAGTAATATGAACGAAAAAAAGTTACAAAAAATATATATAGGAAAAAGTAACTTAAATGAATAATAGAATGAGTGAAAGGATGGAATAGAAAAGAGGTTGAGGAGTAAAAATAAAGGAAACATTTAATCAATGAAAAAAATTGTTGTAGTAGTAGTAGTTATAGTATTAGTAGTAGTAGTAGTAGTAGTAGCTAGTAGGACTGTAGTAGTAGTAGTAGTAGTAGTACTGTAGTAGTAGTAGTAGTACTGTAGTAGTAGTAGTAGTAGTAGTGGAAGTAACAAGATATAGAACATGAGTAAAAATTAAAAATTATATTAAATCAGATTTTGACAAGAAATAAAAAAAATAAAAAAATAAAAATAAAGTCGAAATAAATTAATAAGAAATGAAGCTAATGAATAAATACCTATCTGTGGTTATCTTAATTACCTTATATTCAATCAATCATTGGGGGCATACGACGGGGGGCGCGTCGCCTCGCCCACCCTACGACGCCACTCCCGGGGGTCACCACGCGCGAGTTCCCATGCAGGCTCCTTTCCCATACCAAGCAGCTCTCGGCAAGAAACATCAACTTGCCCCAGCCACGAGCCTTATGGGCGCCCCCTTGGCCTCCTCCACGCCGGATTGTCTCTTACAGATACAACCCGATGGGAAGGATCGGTTTCAGGGTAGCGTGCCACATGCCCATATAGCCGAAGTTGGCGCTGACAGACTATGCAGGTAATAGGCCTCGATTCAATCTCACGGTGCAATCGCTGATTGTACAGCGTAATGATCCCAGTCGAGACCCCATGATTCTGCGAAGACACTTATTACCAAAGGCATTGATTCGTCTCTTCAAGTCACTATTTAGTGTCCATGTATCACAACCATAGAGTAAGACAGGGATCACAAGGGACTTGAAGATCCGGATCTTTGTCCTTCTGCACAGATACCGATAACGCCAAATATTCCCGCTGAGCGAGTCCATAACACCGTGGGCTATGCCAATCCGCTGTAAGACTTCTTGACGTGACCCGCCGTCATTATAGACTGCGCTACCAAGGTATGTAAAACTTTCCAAGATCTCAATGTCCTCGCCACACGCATGAACAGACTGTACTGCTTCATCTAGTAAGTCTCCAAACACCTGGACCTTGATCTTGAGCCAGGAGACCTCAAGTCCCAAAGGCTTTGCCTCCTCGTGCAGCGCCTCGAGAGCCATCACCAGGACCTCCAGCGACTCAGCAAAGATTACTGCATCATCGGCAAAAACAAGATCAGTGATCTTGGTGTTGCCGACGGATGCTCCACAATTCACTTTGATCTACAACCTTGTCCAATACCCAGTCCATACAAGCGTTGAAAAGTGATGGGCAAGGACGCACCCTTGCCTCACCCCTGTATTCACGGGAAAAGAAGCTGGATACACCTGCCCCACACTTCACAACACTCTCAGTCCCAGAATACAGACCAGTTATCAAACCAATAGTCCTTGCAGGAATCCCTCGAAGTCGCAGAAGATCCCAGAGTGACTCACGATGCACTGAGTCAAACGCCTTCTTGAGATCAACATAGGCTGCAAGCATCCCCTGTCGAAACTCACGTCGGCGTTCCACCAGGACACGAAACGCTAGGATAGTTGACTTACCAGGCGTGAACCCAGACTGCTGAAGTCTCTGATGCTTCACCAGATGACTGCGAATCCGTGTCAGCAATAGATGGGCAAGCACCTTGCCTGGTACGCTGAGCAGTGTAAAACCGTGGTAATTGTTGCAGTCCTGATGGTCCCCTTTCCCTTTCCAGATAGGGACGACCAGCCCCCTTTTCCAGTCAGGAGGAATGGTACCTGATTGCCACACGGCAGTCAGGACAGCATGCAACCCGCGGATCATGGCCTCACCCCCAGCTTTGAGGAGCTCCGCATGATATTACAAACACCAGCTGCCTTTCCACCCTCAACTTGCTACAGCCTCTCTGACTTCGTCAAGAGAGGGTGCGGTTACGTCAATGGGAGGATCGGCATCCACTACCTATAACCCAGTGGTGTGAAGCTGCTCAGTTGGAGGGTCCACCGTGAACAACTGCCCAAAGTACTCAGCCCAACGAGCCATCTGCCCATCCATGTCCGACACGAGGCGCCCATCTGCTGTTCGAATAGCACTCGCCCGAGAAGGAGACTTGGAACGGAGCTTCTTCAGGGCTCGGTAGGCGGGTAGGAGGTCATTAGCGTTCAAATGACCCTCGACATCCTCAGCGAGACTCCTGACATACCTCTCCTTGTCTCTCCCCAGGAGGGTTCTAGTCCGGCGTGACATAGCCCTGTGCTGGTCCCGGTTCCCAGCCAGCCTGGCAGCGCGACTCTCCTCGATTTTCTCCAGCGTCTCCGTCGAGACAAAACCACGCCTTGACCTCGGGCGCTCCCCAATACACTCTTGGCAGCCTGTAGAGTTTCACGTTTGAAGGTATCCCACAGTTCTACAGGATCCCCGAGAGCACCGAGCACATCAAACCGATTTGAGACTGCCACCGCATACTCATGAGCACATGTCAAATCCTTCAGTTTCTCAAGATGAAACACAGTATGGTTACCTCCTGAGATTCTTCTGGACTTGACATGAAGCTTAAGTGTAGCAACAAGTCTGTGATCTGTTCCAAAGAACTCAGCACTCCGGTAAACCTCTGCAGTTCTGGAGGATCCTCCAACGAGTACTAACGAGGATGTGGTCGATCTCCTTAGCTACCCCTCCGGATTACTATACCATGTCCAGCGGTGCAGCTCTGGCCTGTGTGATACCAAGAACCTGCAATTCTCAACCTTCTGGATCTTGCAAAGTTCAGAAGCAGAGAACTGTTGGTGTTTCTGGTACCGGAGCCATGGGGCACACATAACACATAACCTTATATTAATCTAATTAAATCTCACCTTTTCTCGACTCACCCAACCTGACTCACCTCCATTTGTATAATTCATTTCTTCAACTCGTGCGTCACAGTATATATAGTCTTTTTTTTTTAACGATGCAAAAAATCCTGACCCCTTGCTGCTAACTGACTGATATTCGATGCCAGGAGAAGGGAATACTACGCTTCTTCTTAATTTCAACTGTATTTTATCATAGTTAACCATAGTATCAGGTTAACATAGCCATAATTTTAAGCATGAGACCTTAAGATAACATGGAATTTTAGCCTCGTTAAAAAAAATAGACTATAGGTGTCTTTTTTTCAGGCCATTCCTCTCGCGAGCCTTGAACCACCTGACTCATTCCTCCTCCTCCTCCTCCTCCTCCCTCCTCCTCCCTCCTCCTCCTCCCTCCTCCTCCTCCCTCCCCCCCTCCTCCTCCTCCTCCTCCTCCTCCTCCTCCTCCTTCTTGACTCACTTTACACTCTTGACTCACTTGACTCAGTCTCATTTTTGTCCCAGTTCACATTATGATATTGAGATTATTTTCGTCTCATTATCTCAGTTCACAGTTACTTACTACTACTACTACTACTACTAATAATA
Source organism: Chionoecetes opilio (assembly GCA_016584305.1). NCBI lineage: Eukaryota > Metazoa > Arthropoda > Malacostraca > Decapoda > Majidae > Chionoecetes > Chionoecetes opilio. The sequence continues at coordinate 39,120 of JACEEZ010013742.1, forward strand.
ATAATAATACTAATACTACTACTACTACTACTACTTCTTCTACTACTACTACTACTACTACTACTACTACTACTACTACTACTACTACTACTACTACTACTACTACTACTACTACTACTACTACTACTACTACTACTACTACTACTACTACTACTACTATTTACTACTACTATACTTTCTACTACTATACTACTACTACTACTACTACTACTACTACTACTACTACTACTACACTACTACTACTACTACTACTACTACTACTACTACTACTACTACTACTACTACTACTACTATTACTACTACTACTACTATTACTACTACTACTACTTCTACTACTACTACTACTAACTACTACTAATACTACTACTACTACTACTACTACTTCTACTACTACTACTACTACTACTACTACTACTACTACTACTACTACTACTACTACTACTACTACTACTACTACAGCCTCATTCCTCACTTAAATTTGGGTTTTTTTCTGGCACGGCAGACAAAAAGATAAAATCAAGTGACCGGTTTAATGTTCCTCCTCCTCCTCCTCCTCCTCCTCCTCCTCCTCCTCCTCCCTCTCCTTCTTTCCTCCTCCTCCTCCTCCTCTCCTCCTCCTCCTCCTCCTCCTCTCCTCCTCCTCCTCCTCCTCCTCCTCCTCCTCCTCCTCCTCCTCCTCCTCACCACAAGGCAAATAATGTTGTATACGGAAACAAAACTTTACTCTGGTTTATGTTTATTTACTGTATTGATTTATGGAAATGTTCTCTCAGCCGTGGTTAATTTATTCTCTCTCTCTCTCTCTCTCTCTCTCTCTCTCTCTCTCTCTCTCTCTCTCTCTCTCTCTCTCTCTCTCTCTCTCTCTCTCTCCTCTTCTCTCT
>JACEEZ010013743.1:0-11459 GCA_016584305.1 Chionoecetes opilio
AATTTAATTTTTAACTTTACAAAACTTTGATTTTTTGGATTATTTATTGATGAAATTTAATTTATTTATACCAGAGGGACCACAGTCGCAGAATGAATCGTTTATACTCTAAAACGTTTTCGCCCTAGCTGCTACGGTTCTTGAGATATACTGAAAATGTGTTTTCACGCCATTTTCCAAGGTTTTCATTTGCCTTCAAAATTTGGCCAAATTTCTTTTGACCCCAGATTTTGATGACACTTGGTTCCTATTAGCTTTCGTAAAGTGCTGATCACGAATCTGGACTTAGTTTTCTATATTGTTTTGAAATTCTTTTGAGCCGTTCTCAGCTTTTTTATCCCGTAAACATTTTTTTTACGCCTTTTGCGCCCGTTTGCTGCTATTATCTTAGCAATATATGTAAATACACAACAAATAAAACATATAAGAAATCAGACTATACTTACGTAGGACGAGTTAAAAGCAAATTTCTTTACCATACGGTGTGTTTGCTGCGGGGCGCGTTTTTTTTGGTCTGCCTTAAAACTCCTCCATTTCCCACACTTGAATCGGAGTGCGGGAGCGAAGTACAGTTAGTAAATATGCCCGGGGAAACTGCGTCGAGGGGGGGAAAAAAAAAACTTTTTGTTTGTCCAGCTAAACTTTTTTCTAGATATTTTTTGCCATGGAACTTAGTGGATAATTTTTTTGGATGTTTTTGGCTGCCCTATCTGGGTTTCTCTGTATTTTGCGAGTGGCAACACTGACACACACACCCCACACACACTCACTTTTTGTTGTGCTGGGAAAGGGAAGAACGGACGACTCCTTAACCGCTCCCTAACTATCGCCAACAATTTACCATGGATCCTACTACACTGAAAGTGTTTGCTTGACTCTCAAAATCGGGACTTTAGAAGTGCCTTGGGACGTTGTTGTTGATCAGTTTACGTCAAGAATTATACCATGGAAACAAGGATAAGTGAATGACTAGAAGTCTGGAGTTACTCAGGCTGAAGTAACGATTTGCTAGGCGAACTGAGGACATTCGGAAGACGATGGTGAGAAACAAACAACAATCCAAAACCGTAAGGTACGTGTTGAAGAACTAGTGCAACGCCCCTAACTATCAAGAAGACTACAGGCGGCGAAATAACTACGTATCAGTGGCATGAAAAACTAGAAAACGGAAAGAAAATTGGAACAAACTGCCAAACAAGTGGCCAAAAGCCCACTCCAAGACAAGCTTCAACTACCACCAACAACCTTGAACGAGCGCACAGGGTTGGACTAGTTGGAAGATTGAATCCCCGTACAGTGATTGCGAGGTTCGAAAGTTTGGGGAAAAGTGAAACAGTAATGAGAAATACGAGAAAGCTAAAAGGTACAAAGGGATTTATATCAACGAAGATCTTTGCCCGATTCACAATAGATAGTAAGGAACCAAAATACCTATTCGAAGCAAGGGAAGATTAGAGGGAAAAATTGCTTTCTTCAAACATACCAATCTTGTGATTAAAAGACAGACCAAGTCAGTACTACATACCGCTGGTGGCGCACACGTCCTTCCAGCGGGGTGCTGGTGGCTCGACAGAGCGCGCTCCACCTGCTGGGGACGTGTAAGCACAACGTTCGACTTTGTGTCAGCGTGACGGGGGTCCGTAGGCAAGGCTACGGGTGGTTCCTCTATAGTCAGCCGTGTAACCACCTAGTTCTCCCTCCAAGTCTTATTGAGACGCTCGTTACCACTCTCCCCACGCCGCCTCCTCTCCCCTACCCTATCAGATGTTGATGTCTAGGGTTATTTTGCTCACTTCAAGCAGAGGCTTCTTCTACTTCCACTGGGCACCGACCTCCCTCCTCCTCATCTCCTCGAGAAGTGGCTAGAGAAGCCACCTACCAGCTGAGTATTGTGGTTTATTATTCCGGGTGGTGATTTGCTTTGCTTCATTTCCCTCCAGTTAGGTTATTCTTATATTTTGTTGTTATTTGTATAATGTCAAAAAGTCTTGTGTTTTTGGGTATTATGTTAAAGTTATGGTTTATGGGATTGTTCTAGATATTCTAATGGCTGGCTCCTTTTGTATTGTGTTATTGTAATTAAGTAATTTGGGAAGATTACCTGCCCCTTTGCTATATTCCCTCACCTCGAACCTGGGTAAATTTCTTATCAAAAGCTATACGATCATCTGTGTTTTGTAAAGTGTCAGCGTGCCCACCACTTTGGGGCAACTTTGCATCTGTGTTTTGGTACATTTTAATGTGCCCGTGACCCAGGAATTAAGTAGTGTATCGGTGGAAAGGTATGACTTACACCCCCCTTAATTTGCACTACTTCCTTTTACAGCCCGTGTTTTGTTTTGAGTGATAAAATTTTCGTGTTTACTATTATTGTGTTTGTGTTTAGGGACTTTTATTGGCATCCTATTTGTATTTTGTGTGGTTTTAATTGTTTTGTGCTCAGCCTCCATTTCTTTCTGAATCTTTGCTTTTTGGAAAATAGTGTCTATAGGACTATATACCTAGGCAGTAGTGTAGTTAGTCTTTAATCTCATAGCGTTGTTTATATCCGGATCTTTTTTTTGCTTTGTATGCCGTACGAAACGACCGCGTCGTTTTATCCCGGATCTTTTTTGTATATGGCCCGTACGAACTAACGCTATCTATCAATCAATAGCTCGTTTTCTGGAGTCTATTGGTCATGCCATGCGACCGATGGTTATTGAACTCATTAACTCTGTGCCCTTCATTTTTCTCAAGTAATCCATGCGATCGCCAAGAACTTCAATTTATTCTAGTGAGTTTTTTCTAAAACAAGTATCTCAGTATCTTATCAAGTATCCTATGACCTCTTATCAAGTGTCCTTTGAGTCCACGCCAGCCTCATCAAACTCGCTAATGGTTCTGCGATCGTATCGTAGTCAACAGCCGTTGCTGATCACTGCCCAACCTTTTCATTTGTTTTAATTTTTTTTCTCGAGAGTGGGATAAAGCTCTTATACTATTCAACATGTCTGAGTTTGATTTAGGAAGCTTTTATTCAAGACCCCCCCCCACTTAAAACAAAAAAAAGGGTAGAAGCTCTGACAAACTTACGCAAACAGGATTGGATATCCGTTGCAGTCCTATTATAAAATACCATCAATTTCCGGGCTAGAAAAGAAGTAATAACGAACGTAGTTGGTTTGAAGGATATAAAACTTAGAAGTTCTTCCCCCAGAACGCAATAGAAGGCTTTGACCCTTGCAACCTCTTCTGGGGATCAAACTTCCCAAAAGTTCGCTTCATTTCCCAATTTGAAACCTTCAGATGACTCTTCCTGAGGTGCAAAGGAAACTCCTGCTAAGGAGACACTAGCCCCTAGGGAAGGCATTCATTGAACCACGTACTCCACAGCAGTACAAATTCGATTATTACATACAACTAAAAGCGTCTGGAGATGGAAGAACAGACAAAGCTCAATAAAACCTAGAGATGGAGGAGAAACTCAAGACAGACCTTTTACAAAAAACTAGAGATGGAGGAGAAACTTCAGACCAGACATTTTAAACAACAATTAGAGTGGATAAAAAAGATAAGTATACTCCGCGAGTTGAAAAGATAAGAAGTACAGGCGACAACAAGATCTGAAATGAAAGGAAAAGAATTACAAATCAGGAAAGCCCAGCATAATGGCAAAATCAGTTCAAACCCTCTGACGCAACTATTCTCCTCCGCTTTTTGATGAGAGGACGTAGATGGTTAGGGTAATTTCGCTCTTTTGAAAAGTCTTGCTAGGGGTGATGACTGGCCTGAAGGTCAGTGGGCTCACTATCTTGTTTCCCAAAAACTCACTGTAAGGCTCAAAGGGTATTCAACGACGCTTGGAGCAGTTCGAGAATTGATACATTCGTGAAGGCCAGTAATTTAATCAAGGCTTATGAATTACCCCCGAGGCCTTTATAGCAAAGTTTTTCGCAGTATGATTAAATCATTTCACAAACTTTTATGGAATTTTGCCACTGAAAAGATGGATATTTCCTGAAAAAATGATGGAATTCCCACAGACACTACCTACTTACAATCTTTGATTTAATTTAATTGTACTAGAAAGAAGTAAAAAATAAAATGCCATTAAATATCCCCTGCGACACGTGGAGGAAAAAGAGTTGCCACCTGGGAAAATGCCATGCGGAAGTGGCTGACTCATACTCGCCTCTCTTGTACGCAGTCATGGGGAGGACGGAGAGTCAGGCCAGAGGTCTAGGTCTTGCCTCTGACTATACTTTTGGTACTATTAGTATATCTCGAGTCCCGATAACTAATTCCTATAATAACTCTTCTATAATGTGGTACATATTGTAAAAGACACCAGGACACACCATCTCACAGTGCAAAACCCTCATGGTAAAATTTCTCACTAGAGTTCCGATTCTAGCAAATCTTTCCAACCTCAGATACCTTCTCTACCTGTAATGTTCCCAGCTCCTCTAAAATTTTTAAACCTTCATTCACCAGGGTCCTGTGTCATTGATAGTCGACTCCATCGTCTCCCATCACTATTTGAGAGATACAGCTGCAGCCACAGTCGTCCTCTTCAAGGATGCTTTGCCAAATGTAAATTCTGCTTTGACAGGTGAGAAAGTGTTGGCTCACGAAAATCATGAAACCCAGATCTTTCCACTGCTACTGCTTATTCCCCTTGGCTAGCGTGTATTTTAAATTGTCCCCTGTTAGTTTGGAAAAGGTTACAGCTAGCAATAAAAAGAGACTCCCGTACCTGTTTCTGGAGTACAACTGTTCCTTGTAACGATCTAGTGGGAGAACTAGTTGTTCCTACCCTTAAGGTGTCCCTGATACTCCTTAACCCGCTAGTTTCATTTGACAACCCTCTTTATCCCTCCCTGTGCTGTTAACTCCCGCTCTCAAAAGTAAACTCAAGACCCATTCCTCCACCAAAGCTCATTGAAACTTTCTTTAGAGTGTCTTATAAGAAAGTAAACTAAGGAAAGAATTAGTGGCAAATCTCAACAAGACGACCCCACCTTATCTAAGATCAGAAACTTGCCTGTGGAGACTATAATCTAACCAACCCTTCCGTGTTTCTATTACCAAGGTGATTGTTTCTGTTAAGAGCATATAGACCTCCTGAAATGAAACACCTTGATTTCCGTGGCTGAGTACCACAAGATTTGTAGTTCCTCACTCTGTTGCGATCTTCTTTGATTACTTTGGCCATGATGGTTTTTTTGGCAGGTCCCAACTTAGGAATTAACAAGACCTATAAAGAACTTACTAGTGAACTTCGTATTGGGCCTGAATGAAACAACAGGGTAAAGACCTTCATAAGCAAATTGTCCATACTGTCAGGTGGGTCAGGAAAGCCAAATGAAGTCATTCCTCCTGCCCCCCTAAATCCTATACCTGTAACCTGTGAACCTTTTGAGAAAGTGGTACTGGAACGTTGGTAGGGGGTAAGGGCCTCTTCCTAAAACCCCGTAAGGTAACAGTATTTGTTAACGATTATGGACGTTACCAACAGGTATCCCTGAAGCTTTTTCCGCTCAAGACGGTTACTTCCAAAGCCTTGCTCAGCCCTTTACTGCATTTATTTACCACATTTGGTGTCCCTAAAACAATTTCAGCCAGGACCAAGGGAGGCAACTTCACTAGTAACCATATTTTCAGAGGTTTACGAGAGAACTAGGGCTGCTCATGTAACTTCGATTGCCTAACACCCTCAGTCCCAAGTGTGCCTGGAACGTTTTCCTCGACTCTCAAATCCGCCTTACTAAAGTTTGCTGTAGCATGACCTGGTTTTGGATGAACACTGGGATTTCCTCACTGTTTTGCTGTATCGAGAGTCCACAGGAAGTCCCTGGGGGTATTCTTCCGTATGAGCTGTTGTTTTGGGAGACAATTAGGAGGACCTCCTCCAAAATCATAAAAAAGGGATAATGGTTAGATTCTACTCCCTCCTCAGTTTCTCTGTGGAATCATACTTCAGAACCTTTCAAACCAAAATTGAGTAATGCTCGTTCTTTTGCATCAAAACCTTTCTTACTTCCCAGCAAGAAATGTAAAGCAACAGCAACAAGGGCAGTCATTCGTGTATTCAAACCAGGAGACAAAGTTGTTTGTTCCTTCCCATTTCAGGATCACGCACTGGGGAAAAGTAAAGTACATGGGACCTCTTATCTGTTCGAGAAACAGACTGGGTAAAGTTAACTAATGTTATTTCCACCCCTGAATAGGCGGAAGAACACGTCAAATGGTCCATGTTAACCTAATTAAAACACTATCATTCCAGAGATACAGAGGAAGACCTTACAGCCCCAGTAATTTTAGGGTTTGTGTGAGAGAATGAAATCCTGAACAGTGTCCTGAAAGTCTGACTGAAGCCTAGAGCCACAATGTGATTCAACCACCCATTTTTTGGAGGATTTAACCTCCTGAAATGGGAAGTCCCCCTGAACATCGTACTGTCTAAGTAACGTTACTAATTACATGCCCCTTTTCATTGTCTTCCCTAAATTTTCGTGACATTTCCGCCTCTTCTCACAATTTCCTGATGTTACAGCTGACCTTCCTGGGACCTGTAATTTTATGCACCATGATATTGAATTCCTTCCAGGTTGCCAGACCCTATTAAACAAAGTGCATTACAACTTACCCAGAGAAAGAAGGAAATAATGAAAGGGGAAGTAATGACCTGTTTAACAATAATCTAGCTGACCTAAAGTTTGTTTCCACCATGGGCTTCACCCTGTATACTTAAGACCTAAACCGATGGCTCATTCAGGTTTTGCAACCGATTATGGAAAGTCCATCAAGTCCGTTCGTGATTCAATTCCAATCTTCCCGCATTGATGAGATTATTGATACAATAGGTCAGTCAAAGTATATCACCACCATCGATCTCCAAAAGGGGTTACTATCAGATACTAACTCACACCCCCAGAGCCCGAATTGTCTCAGCCTTCGTTACCTCCATTTGGCTTATTTTCCAATATAAAGTACTCGGCTTTTGGTTTTGTGTAACGCTCCTAGCAACATTCAGAGGATGATTCACAGGGAATCGTACAAGATTGGAGGGTACAGCCGCCTATCTGGACGATATACCGTGGTCGTGGCTGACACCTGGGCAAGAGCCACCTGACCCCCGATTACAGAGTCCCTGTTCTCCTTACTTCAGGAAGCCGGGTCACCTTTGAACCTGGCGAAGTCTACGTTCGGTCAGGGCTCGGTGTGACCCTAACCTGGGCCACCCGTGGGTCATGGGCGAGGTGAAACCTAGGAGGCCATGTGTAAGCCCTCCTTGCCCGTTCCACTCCTTTGCTACTCGTAATGAGCTCCTGAGATTCCTTGGGATGGCAAGGCTTTCTACCGAAGTTTCTGCAGCAACTTCTCTACTGTGGCTGCACCACTGACGCCTTCACACCCGTATCCATCATGGTCCTCCTTCCGGTGGACTCGCCGCCCCTTTACCCGTGTGGCCTTCACCAGCCGCAAGACCCTGGCTGGCCTCTCACCCTGTCGTAACGGTAACCCCGACTTCAATCACCCTTCATCTCCAATTAGATGCGAGTGAGTCGGAGTTGGGGGCGGTCCTTCTCCAACCTGACACTTCTACCGATGTGCTTCATCCCACTGTCGCCTACCACTCCTGCGAAGCTGAAGCTAACACCAGAGGGGGTACTCCACCATTGAGAAGGAACACTAGCCTTGGTGTCAGCCTTACAGAAATTTTTGACTGCTATCTCCACTCGCTCCTCGCTCCACGTTGGTGTTCTGCCGACCACAACCCCCTGGCCTTCATACACTCCCATGAAGACCAAGAACCAACGCATCCTCTTAGATGGCCCCTCCAATTCAACCCTAACAACTTGACGGTTCAACACATCAAGGGGTAGGATTAACGTTCCTTGCGGACTCCCTCTCCCTTGCTCCCATCTAGAACCGTGAGGGTATGGACCCCTCGCCTCACCGCTCCTGACTCTTCTTACCGATCCTTCATCGCCTTACGGAGGTCCTTTTGGCGGTGGGGTGGTAATGCACGTGAACATTCAGAACCCCCCCCCCACCCCCCCTTTTGTCAGCGTGACGGGGTCACGTAAGGCAAGGCACGGGTGGTTACCTTCTATAGTCAGCGTGTAACCACCATATTTCTCCCCTGCCACGTGCTTATTGAGACGCTCGTTACCACTCCAAGTCCCTACGGCCGCCTCCTCGTCCCCTACCCCTAATCAGAGGTGATGTCTAGGGTTAGTTTTGCTCACTTCAGCAGAGGCTCTTCGACTCCAACTGGCACACGACCTCGTCCTCCTCCTCTCGCTCCCTCGAGAGTGGCTAGAGAAGCACCTACCAAGGGGCTGAGTATTGTGTTTATATTCACGGGGTGGTGATTGCTTTGCTTCATTTCCATCCAGTTAGGTTTATGCTTATAATTTTGTGTATTTGTAATATGTCAAAAGTCCTGTGTTTTGGGTATTTAATGTTTAAAGTTATTGGTTTGGGGATTGTTCTAGATTATTAGCTAATGCTGGGCTCCTTTTGTATTGTGTGTTATATGTAACATAAAGTAATTTGTAGAATTTACCTGCCCGCTTTGCTATATGTCCCCTACACGCTCGAACCTGGGTTAAATTTTCTTTCAAAAGCCTATTACGATCATCTGTGTTTTTTGTAAAGTGTCAGCCTTGCCACCACTTTGGGGCAACTTTGCATCTGTGGTTTTTGTGACAGACGTCAGACGGTTGTGAAACCCGGACCCGGACAGTTTGGCCTACGGACAGCTTGCCTACGGACAGTTTTGTCTACAGGACAATTTGCCTAACGGACAATTTTGCCTACGGACAATTTGCCTACGGGACATAATTTGGCCTACGGACAATTTGCTACGGACAAATTTGCCCTACAGTACCGTGCCTACCGTACATTTTGCTACCGGATAATTGCCTACGGTGGACGACTTGGTCTCACGGACACTTTGCCTACGGACAATTTTGCCTACGGATAATTTGCCTTACGGACACTTTGCCTACGTACACTTTGCCTACGGATTACCTTTGCCTCAGTGTTTCCAACAGGAAAAAATTTCTTTACCTAGGACAGTTATAGTGATAACCCTACCGTAGATACAGTATAGTCGCCAGCTGCAATAATGTCGCCAGGCGCCAAATATTACGAATTATAGCATCACTACTGATGTTGTATGTGCCACTGAAGATGATACACAGTAGTTTATATCATGACTGTATAATCGACCCTGTTTTCAGCGTTTGTTTTATGCTTTGTATCTGCAAGTATATACGGTTTCAAATTTCACTACTCGTTTTTTTTCGGGCGAGGGACGACGGCCAGAGGACACTCTAAATATCAACACTAGATGGCGACCTTAGTGTAGCCCGTTATCAACGTCGCCACTCGGTTTTAGTTTTGTAATTTGTTCATTTATAGCCATAATATGATACAGATGAAGACACAAAATGACAGTCTCTCCAGATAGCCCCTTCTAACTTTCCTGAAATCATGAATGTAGAAATATAAGTATTAACGCCACCACACAGTATTCTTAGTGCAAGTCCATCAAGCAAGGTGTTCCACAAGGTTCGATTTCAGGCCCCATCTTGTTTCTGATATATGTAAATGACATAACTAATGCAAGTAATAGTGCTACTTTTACCTTATTCGCAGATGACACAAGCTTCATAGTCACAGACAAAAGTCTTTTATCCCTTCATAATATACTAACTCATGAATTAACTAATGTAAACAACTGGATTAAAGCCAACAAGTTAAGACTCAATATCAATAAAACTCATCTTATGTTATTCCAGAACAGGTCTTTAGTGCATGACTTGGACCCTGTAAGTATAGGTAGGGAAATTGTTAGCCGTGTACAGCCGACAAAATTTTTAGGTGTCATAATAGATGGTCAGGACTGCAACAATTACCGCGGTATTGCACTGCTCAGCGTACCAGGCAAGGTGCTTGCCCATCTATTGCTGACAAGGGTTCGCAGTCATCTGGTGAAGCATCAAGACCTCAGCAGTCTGGGTTCACGCCTGGTAAGTCAAAACGGACCGTATCCCTAGCGCTGCGTGTCCTGGTGGAACGCCGACGTGAGTTTCGACAGGGGATGCTTGCAGCCTATGTTGATCTCAAGAAGGCGTTTGACTCAGTGCATCGTGATTTCACTCTGGGATCTTCTGCCGACTTCGAGGGATTCCTGCAAGGACTATTGGTTTAAATAACTGGTCTGTATTCTGGGACTGAGAGTGCTGTGAAGTGTGGGGCAGGTGTATCCAGCTTCTTTCCTGTGAATACAGGAGTGAGGCAAGGGTGTGTCCTTGCCCCATCACTTTTCAAACGCTTGTATGGACTGGGTATTGGACAAGGTTGTAGATCAAGTGGTTGTGGAGCATCCGTCGGCAACACCAAGATCACTGATCTTATATTTGCCGATGATGCAGTAATCTTTGCTGAGTCACTGGAGGTCCTGGTGATGGCTCTCGAGGCGCTGCACGAGAGGCAAAGCCTTTGGGACTTGAGGTCTCCTGGCTCAAGACCAAAGGGCCAGGTGTTTGGAGACTTACTAGATGAACAGTACAGTCTGTTCATGCGTGTGGCGAGGACATTGAGATCTTGGAAAGTTTTACATACCTTGGTAGCGCAGTCCATAATGACGGCGGGTCACGTCAAGAAGTCTTACGGCGGATTGGCATAGCCCACGGTGTTATGGACTCGCTCAGCGGGAGTATTTGGCGTTGTCGGTACCTGTGCAGAAGGACAAAGATCCGGATCTTCAAGTCGCTTGTGATCCCTGTCTTACTCTATGGTTGTGAGACATGGACCCTAAATAGTGACTTGAAGAGACGAATCAATGCCTTTGGTAATAAGTGTCTTCGCAGAATCATGGGGTATCGCTGGGATGATTACGTGTCAAATCAGCGATTGCACCGTGAGACTGTATCGAGGCCTATTACCTGCATAGTCCGTCAGCGCCAACTTCGGCTATATGGGCATGTGGCACGCTACCCTGAAACCGATCCTTCCCATCGGGTTGTATCTGTAAGAGACAATCCGGCGTGGAGGAGGCCAAGGGGGCGCCCACAAGGCTCGTGGCTGGGGCAAGTTGATGTTTCTTGTCGAGAGCTGCTTGGTATGGGAAAGGAGCCTGCATGGGAACTCGCGCGTGGTGACCCCCGGAAGTGGCGTCGTAGGGTAGGCGAGGCGACGCGCCCCCCGGCGTATGCCCCCAATGATTGATTGATAATTATATTTCAACTGAAGCAATGTTAACCATATATTATACACTTTGTAATTCAAAAATGATGTATTGCATATCAATATGGGGTTGCACTTGGCCATCATTCTTAGACAGCGTGTTCAAGCTCAGAAGGCAATTCTACGCGTTCTAACCTTCAAGAAAATTGATCAACTGAGGAGATATATTCATCTTTAAATTTATTAAAATCCCTTAACTTTTTTTTTAAAAA
>JACEEZ010013744.1:0-11490 GCA_016584305.1 Chionoecetes opilio
TAACCCAAGATCCCCGGTGTTGAGCTAAAAAATCGGCCCCGTCTGTAAACGTCCCGCGGACGCATATTTAACATAAATAACACACAAAACCTACCCAAAAAAACCTATCCAAACCTAACCTAACCTAAAAGACCTAAACATAACTTAAATATAACTTAACCTAACCAAAAAACTTGTTTCCCCGTTCTGAGGGGCTATCTGATAGAAGTTTTTTTAAAGGGGTTTCAAGGATATAATAAAGGGCGATGTGGGAAAAAGTTTTAGGGCTAGTAAGGGGGGTTTTAGAACAAGAGAAACGTTTTCCCAAGCTAAAAAAGTGTTTAAAAAAAGGAAATGGGAAAAAAGATGGTTCATAATAGGGTGGAAAAAGAGGGAATGGACTCGGGTCTCAGGTGGTCTTTGGGAGTAAATGGGGAATTTTTTAGAAGGAGGCTGACAATTTAAGGATGGGGATGGAAGGCGGATGTAACTATAGTGTTAAGAACAGGAACTACCACGTGTATGGTTCACGGCCTTTGTAGTTTCCCTTAGGGTTTTTTTCCTCAATGCCATATATTTTGTCTATTTTAAATTTGGGAAAATATTTAAGTTATTTTTTAGATAGTTTTGGGTAGGCTAGGATTATGATAGGCCTTGTGTTTTGGTTTTGTGATTATTTAGGTTAAATAAGCGTCCCGGGACATTTCCCAAATGTGGCGATTTTGCTCAACACCGGGAGACTATGTTTTTGGGTATAACTTTGTGAATTTTCTGCCCTCTCTCCTCTCTCTCTCTCCCTCTCTCTCTCCTTCTCTCTCCTCTCCTCTCTCTCTTCTCTCTTCTTCTCTCTCTTCTCTCTCTCTCTCTTCTCTCCTCTCTCCTCCCCTCTCTCTCTTTCTCCCCTCTCTCCTCCTCTCTCTTTCCCCTCTCTCTCTTCTCTCTCTTCCCTCCTCTCTCCCCCCCTCTCTCTCCTCTCTCTCCTCTCTCTCCCCTTAAACCTTCTCGTTTTTTCTCTCTTCTCCTTTTTCCCCCCTTTTTTTTTTTCTTTTTGCTTTTTTTTTTTTTTCTTCTTTTTTTTCCCCTCCCTCACGTAAACCTTTTAATTTGGTTTCTATTTTCGGTTTCCCTTCGGTCGGGAAAAGGGGGGGTATTTTTTGGTGTGTGTGTGTTTTATGTTTGTGTGTGTTGTGTTGTGTATGTGTGTGTGTGTACGGGGCGTGTGTGTGTATATTAGTGTGTTTTGGTCTGTGAGTGTGTTTGTGTGTGTGTGTGTCATTCACCCCATGGTCTTGTCCACGCGACTCGGACACGCGATCGTCAGTTTCACCCTCCCGGAGCGAGTTTGGAGCTCATGGGTGATCTTTGGATAATGCTGGGCCCTCACACAAACCACCTCCATCCCTTTGCTCAAGGGGAAGAGTAACAGCCCGAAATTGTCAGTGAAAAATCTCCGGGACCCACCCAAGGATTTGAATGGCTAATCATAGAATGGCGCACCAACGCTCTATCCCCTGGACCATCGTGGCGGTACATTACACACATACACCGTAGAGGTGTTTTGTTTTTTGTGTCTGCGTGCGTTTTGTGTTTTTCATGTCTGTATCCTTATCTCTATTAATTTTTTATGTTTACATACGCACGCCAGGGGTGTGTGTGGTGAGTGTGTGTTGTTGTGTGTGTGTGTGTGTGTGTGTGTGTGTGTGTTGGGGCGTTGCGTGCGTGCGCTGTTTTTACCTTCCATACTCTCCTACTTGGCTCCTCCTACTCCTCCCTCTTCTTCTTCTTAAATTTTCCCCCTCCCTCTCTCCTCTCCTCCCCCTCTCTCTCTCCTCCTCTCTCTCTCTCTTCCTCTCTCTCCCTCTCTCTCTCTCCTCCTCTCTTTCTCTTCTTTTCGGATGAACAGGCATCTCGGCGTTGCCTGTGGTTGGTTGTCGGGCTGCAAGCCAGATAAATGTTAACCCAAACGAGAGGGGAGGGGAGGGGGCTGAAATAAGGGGTTGAGGGAAGGGGCCCGAGAGGGGTTTGGGATATTTTGGATACTGAGTGGGAAATTTAAGAAAAACCGAAAGGAAGGAGAGAAGGTTTTAAGGAAGGGGGAAGGAATGTTTGAAAGATGAAGGGAAGAAAAAAAAGGAGGATTAGGGGGAAGGGTAATAGTGAATCCCAGTGAGAGGAAAAAAAACGTGAAGAGGGAATGGGGGAGAGTATAATTTTGAGGTGGATGGGGAAAGGGAAAGGGGAGGGGAGAAGAATGAGGAGAAACAAGGTTTAAAAAGAAGACAGAAAAAATGACACCTGGATCTTTATTTAAGCAAATGAAGGTGACTAATTTGGGGGTGTTAGTCCTGTTGTTGTTTTTTTATTATTGTCGCTATTTTTTATTATCATTGTTATTATTATTGTTCCCTTTTTTATTACCATTTAAATTCAAAAGGGGGTAAATTAAATAAAAATGGAAAGAGAACACAACAGAGAGAAAAGAAGAGGGAGAGAAAGGAAGAAAAGGAGAGAGGGGGGAGAGAGAGAGAGGAGAGGGGAAAAGAAGAGAAAAAGCGAGAGAGGGGGAGAGAGGGGAAGAAAAAGGAAAAGAGAGGAAGAGAGGGGAGAGTGGGGTTTATTTTTGACAAAGTACCACACGAGCGACTTTTTAAAAAAGGTTTAGGCCCCCATGGTATAGATGGGGAAGGTTCTTCTTTGGGATCAGAGTTTTGGCTAAGAAAAGGCCAACAAAGGGTTACTTTTAAAGGTTCCCAAAAAACTGAATGGGGGACTGGTGACAATGGGGGGTTTTCCCCAAGGGTCTGTTTTGGGCCCATTACTATTTTTGATTTCATCAACGACTTGGATAGTGGGATTAAACAGGATAAACAGCAAATTTTCTGATGATACTAAAATTAGTTGGATTATTGGATTTACAGTCTGACGTAAACAAATTTCAGGGAGACCCTTTGATAAACTTAAATTCCCGAGTGGGGCCGGGCCAAATTGGGGAGATTGGGAATTTAATATTGATAAAAAAGTAACGTTATGGGAAGTTTGGGGAAAAAAAAATGGGTTTAAAAGAACACCCAAAAAGCAAGTTTTCGCCCCGAAAAAATCAGAAAAGGGGAAAAAAAATCTTGGAGGGGAGGGGGAGCCCAGACCTCCGACCTTTGGAAACAATGTTTTTGAGGCCAGAAATAGAGTAAAAAGAGTAATTTGGATTCATTTCCAGAAGTGCTAAAAGTAGAAGTGCCCGGGAAATTATTTTAAAGCTTTTTGGCCCCTAGTCCAGGCCCCACCTAGACTATTTCAGTTTTAGTTTTGGTCTCCATATTACAGGATGGATTTTTAGTTTTTGTTAGAAAAAAAATCAAGAAGGATGACCAAAATGATACAAGGGGGAGCGTAACTTTAGTTATGAGGGGGAGATTTAAAATTTATTAAAATTACCTCACTCGAGAGACGCAGAGGGAAGGGGGCATTTTGAAGAAGTTTTTAAGTGGATAAAGGGGTTTAAAAAAGGAGAGGTGGAAAAGTTCTTACCGGGTTTTTAAAAACCCGGGTAGAACAAGAAATAACGGATTCAAGCTGGAAAAGCGTTTGATTTAAAAAAAGGAAATAAGGGGAAAAAATGGTTACAAATGGGTGGTGAATGAGTGGGAAAGGTTTTCAGTAACAGGTAGTTAGTTTCGGGGGTCATTAAAGGGAGCTTTAAAGGGGAGCGGATAAGTTCATTTGGGTGGGGATGAAAAAAGGGGGAAAGTAGGTAGGTTTGGGGGGGACAGGAACACCACGGGTAAGGGCCTCGCCCGGGCCCGGGGGGGCAAAACGGAAAATCAACAAAAAAAAACTTGAAAATAGGTAAACAACAGGGAAAAAGGGAGAGAGAGAGAAAAAAGGGAAGAGAGAAGGGGAAGAGGAGAGAGAGAGAGGAGAGAAGGGACAAACAGAAAGTGAAAAAAAAGTGGGGGAAAGGGCGAAAAAGAGAAAAAAAAGAGAAAGCGAAAAGAAAAGAGAAAAAAGAGAGAAGAGAGGGGAAAAAAAAAAAAAAAGAGTGCGAGAAAGAGCCTTTGTTTCCATATTTTCTTTAATTTTTTCCCCCTTTGGGAGTTTTGTATTTTACAATTTTTTTATTGAAAAAATTTGTTCTCTAATGCATACTCTTCCGTTATTTTTTCCGTTTTTTCCCCTTTCCATTTATTCATTATCTCTTTTTAAAAACCTTTTCTTTTTATATTTAAAAATTTAAAAATGTGGTTTCCCCCGCCCCGCGTCCAGCACTCGGGGTTTTATCAATAAACATGAAAAGGTTGGCCAGAAATCCAGGCGTTCTCAAACCACACTCGTTCCCTTTATGTGCAGGCCGGAAAATAATTTTGTGTGAGTGTGTGTGTGATGTGTGTGTTTAAAAGGGGGAGGAGAGAGGAGGGGAGAAGAGGAGAAGAGAGAGAGAGAGAGAGAGAGAGAGAGAGAGAGAGAGGAGAGAGGAGGAGAGAGAGAGAGGAGAAGAGAGAGAGAAGAGAGAGAAGAAGGAAGAAGGAGAGAGAGAGAGAGAGAGAGAGAGAGAGAGAGAGAAAGAGAGGAGTTAAAAAAAAAAACAAAAAAAAAAAAAAAAAAAAAGGAAAAAAAAAAATTTAAGAAAAAAAAAAAGGGGAAAAAACAAAAAAAACACCCAAAAGGAAAAAAAAAAAAAACCAAAAAAAAAAAAAAAAAAAAAAAAAAAAAAAAATTGGGGTGGGGGGGGGGGCAAAAAAAAAAAAAAAAAAAAAAAAAAAACGAGGGGTTTTTATTTTTTTTTTTTTTGCCTTTGAAAATTTTTTTAAACATATTTTTTAAACCCCCTTTAACTTACCCAAAATTTTTTTAAAAAAAAACCCTTTTTTTTTTTTTTTTTTTTTTTTTTTTTTTTTTTTTTTTTTTTTTTTTTTTTTTTTTTTTTTTTTTAAAAAAAAAAAAAAAAAAAAAAAAAAAAAAAAAAAAAAAAAAAAAAAAAAAAAAAAAAAAAAAAAAAAAAAAAAAAAAAAAAAAAAAAAAAAAAAAAAAAAAAAAAAAAAAAAAAAAAAAAAAAAAAAAAAAAAAAAAAGGCAAACCCCGGGGTTTGGAAATTTGGATACCTTTTTTTGTCCCTTTAAAGAGGATAGGACATGGAAGTTTCGTAGGCAAAAAAAAATAGGGTATGAAATTACTAACTACAGCTACCACTACCACTACAACTAATCGACCCGGGGGGGGACTAAATATGAACCCAAAAGGGCACTATCAATACCCCCTTTATTTTCAGTCGCGTCAAGCCTGTTTTTAAAGGTAGCTATTTGGCTGGCTTCGACAACATTTGCTAGTAACTTTTTTCACGATAAACGACTCTCACATTGAAAAATTTTTACGGAGATCGTGATGCAGCTTTGACCTTTAGTTTTTAAACCTTTATTTTTGTTGTCATTGAATTTGAAAGTCGAATGGTTTTTTTGATTAATGACATCAAATTCTTTAGGATTTTAAAAGGGTTTTCTATCAAGCCCCCACGGATTACGACCCTTTAAGGGAAACATTTTAAATTTTTTCCGCGTCTCTCTTATAAGATAAATTTTCGCAGAGATGGAATTTGTTTGGTGCTCTTTTTTGCACTGTTTCCCAATTTTTTGTTTGGGTTCTTTTACGAAACAGGGCGACCAGAATTAAACGGCACATTCCAAGTGCGGCCAAACCCAAGGACGGTTAATGGGTCATTATTTTTGGAGTTTATGTTCAAAATTGTTTTTAAAAACCCAACATATATTCGCCTTTTTACTGGCAGCTAGGCAAGGGACTGGTTTTAAGATCATTACTGATGATACACCTAAATCCTTTTCCTGCTGTACTTCATTTTAACATTTTTTTTGCTTTTGATAGATATTTTGGGGTTATCTTTGCCTATTGCATTACTTACTTTTATCGGTTGAATTTTAATAGCTATTTATACTCCAGTTTTATTTTTGTCGAGGTCACTTTGATGAGTCGCAGTTTTCTCTGTAAGGGCTTACCGCCAAATTTTGGTGTCATCTAAAAATTTTCGATATTTTAGATACAAGCCCGCAGTCCAGATCTTGATATATATCAAAAAAGGGGTGGGCCCCAAGACCGGCCCTGAGGGCCCCCCACTGTAAATTAAACCAATCAGATGTTTCCCATTTATTACTCCCCGTTTTTTTACGATTTGAAAGCCAAATGCCAATCCATGAACAAAAATTGCTCTCCCAACCCATGTCCCCTTAGCTTGGTCAAAGTCGTTAGGGGAACTGACGAAGGCTTCTGAAAAATCAAGTATATACATCCGAGGAATTTTAGCGTCCCAGTTTGAAAAAATGACATTAAAAAAAACTTTGGTTTTTTAAGCAGGATCTCTTTTTTCGAAAACAACTGGGGGTTTAATATTGAATTATTTTCATCGAGAAAAGACACTTTTTATCCCGCAATATTTTCTCAAATGTTTAAAAATACAGACGTTAGACTATTGGGCGATAATTTCTTGCGAGGCTTTACCCCTTTTTGAATATCGGTGTAACAAGCTAATTTTCACGTACAGGAACATTTTTTTCCATTAGCGATTTTTTGAGTTAATCTTTTGGGCAGCGAAAGTTGACTGTGACATTCGCGAAGAATCGCTGCGAAAAAATTTTGTCCACCCCCCCCCGGGTTTTCGGGTCAAGTTTTTGCAAATACTTTTTACCTGTCTACTTTTTTTCTCTCCCATTTTCCAATCACACTTTGGAGTCCCCCAACATGTTTTCTGGTTCTGGGAATGGAGCTTTGTCTTCTTTTAAAAATACCCCCATTAATAACCATTGAGTACGCTGCCATGCTCTTATATTATTTACCAAGATGTTTTTTTTATCTTTAGTGGCCCCAATACTTGTTTTTTCGTTTTTCTTACTTCGAAAGTTGGGAAAGAAACCTTTTTGGGTTTTTATTTGGATTCCTTTTTCAATTTTTTTCTTCATATTTCGCTTTTTAGACTTTAATTTAACCCTTGCAACGAGCTTTACGTCTTTATTCTCTAGAATCGCAGTCTGCATTTTACGCTTGTAAACTTTTAAACCCGGCGCTTTTGCCAAAGATTTTTTGAATCTCATTTGTCATCCAACTGGGTCTGTTTATTTATTCAGACGTTTTCCTACCATGGGAACATGTTTTTTCAACCACCCATTTTAAGTTTTTTTGGAAAAAAATTTCAATGTTTTCCGCGTTTATTACCGTTTTTGTAGGTCAAACCTCAACTTCGGGTTAGTACCCGTGATCTTCGTGAAAACCCCTTTATTATAATTGGGAAACTAATAAAAACCCTTTTCTGTGATGTCAACATTTCAATTTATACCCATCTGATTAACCTGTGATCACGTTTTCCAAATGTTTGCCCGAATAAATTGGGCCCCCCCTTTGTTTTTTTTTTATTTTTTACTGTCTTCTTTATAGGGGCTGGCAACTAGGCGGGCTTTGTTTACCCATTTTTGGGGTGTGCCCTTGGCCAGTTCCCTGTGATTAAAAAAAAAAAAAAAAAAAAAAAAAAAAAAAAAAAAAGTTTTACTTATCGCAGTAATCAAAACAGATAGGTCGGTAGTGAAAACTAAATCTAGGAAATATTATCCCTTTTAGGCTCACGGGCCACCTGATTTAAAATACTTTGTTTTTCATATCAAGCAACCATACCTTTTCTATCAGCAATTTTTATTCCAGTTTATACGAGGTAGGTTTAAAACCCCCACATATAATGTATGTTTTTATTTTTGACAAATGACTTTATCGTCTCAGGAGGCAATCTCTTCCCCATTTGTTTGGGAGGACGAATATTGTCCCAATAGTTAGCAAAGAGGAAAAGGAGGAGGAGGAGGAGGAATCTAAAAAGGTTTTGAGTAAAAACAGAGTAAATCAGGATAAAGGTAAAAGAGGGGGGGAGTAGGAGTAAAAGGAGGAGGGGGAGTTTAAAAGAAACAAAAAAGTAGGAAGGATTCAGGGAAATAAAAAAAAAGGAGAAGGTAAAAAAGTCACCCCCCCCATGTCACGTGTCACACACACACACCAAAAACC
This sequence comes from Chionoecetes opilio, assembly GCA_016584305.1. NCBI lineage: Eukaryota > Metazoa > Arthropoda > Malacostraca > Decapoda > Majidae > Chionoecetes > Chionoecetes opilio. The sequence goes on from JACEEZ010013744.1 coordinate 8,023, forward strand.
ACACAACACACACACACACACACCACACACACACACCACACACACCACACACACCACACACCAACACAACACACACACACAAAACACAAACACACACACACACACACACACAACCACAAAACACACCACACACCAACAACACACCACACACACACACCACACACACACACACCCCCACACACACACACACACAACCACCAAAACACAACCCCCCCCCCCAACAACACAAACCACCAAACACACACCCACCCAAACAAAACACCATTTTTTAACATTGTTGGGGGCACTTGCCTCTCCCCCTTCCTGGGAACTTTTAAATTGGCCACTTTTTTAAAATTTTAGTTTTACCCACCTTCTTTTTTTAATTTAACGCCGGATAAAAATGTAAAGGGCCCTTTGCCCCTTCTCTTTTTAAGATAATTTTTTTCTTTTTTGGTCTTTTTCACTTTGATTTTTTCACGAAATTTTTAGTTTTACAAACTTTTCGTTTTTTTATTTTCCCGCCATGTTGAGTACGATTTGTTTTTGTTTTCGTATTTGTCTTTTTTATGCATTTTCTATTTTAGGTATAATTTTTTTTTTTTTTTCCTTGCTTTTTTAAAATTAAATTTATATTTTATCATTGGTAAGAATTAACCACGTGGTGGTGGTGGTGCGTCGTGCGTGCGTGCGTGCGTGCGTGCGTCGTGCGTGCGGCGTGCGTGCGTGCGGGGCGTGCGTGCTGCGTGCGTGCGTGCGTGCGTCGTGCTTGCGGGGGCGTGCGTGCGGCGTGCGTGCTGGTGCGTGCGTGCTGCGTGGGCGTGCGTGCGTGCGTGCGTGCGTGCGTGCTGGTGCGGCGTGCGTGCGTGCGTGGTGCGTCTGCGTGCGTGCGTGCGTGCGTCGTTGCGTGCGTGCGTGCGTGCGTGCGTGCGTGCGGGCGGGCGGGGGGGGGCGGGCGGGGGGGGCGGGCGGGCGGGGGGCGGGCGGGGGGGGGGGTTTGGTGTGGGGCGTGCGTGCGTGGGGGCGGCTTGGGGGTGTTTGTGTAAGGGTTGTGTGGTGTGTGGGGTGGTGGTGGTGCGTGGTTATGGTGGTGTGTTGTGTTTTGGTTTGTGTGTGTTGTGTGTGTGTTGTTTTGGTGTGTGTGTGTGTGTGTGTGTGTGTGTGTGTGTGACGTGCGAGTACTGTCTGAGGAATGTTGGGAGGGGAGGGAAAGAGGGAGATGGAAGAGGAGAGGAATGTGAGGGGAAAGGAGGACGATGACGAGGGATGTAAGGAAAGGAGGAGGAGGAGGAGGAGGAGGAGGTGGAGGTGGAGGAGGAGGAGGAGGTGGAGGAGGACATGATGATAGAGAACAAGGGAATACTGTTTTCGAGAGACAGATTTAGAGAGAGAGATTTAGAGAGAGATTTAGAGAGAGAGAGAGAGAGAGAGAGAGAGAGAGAGAGAGAGAGAGAGAGGAGAGAGAGAGAGAGAGAGAGAGAGAGAGAGAGAGAGAGAATTGGAGGAACAGAGAGACAGGATATAGACAGTGGAAATAGACATTAGGAAGATTAGTAAAGCATAAAGAAGATAAATGAGAAGGATTTGTAGGTGACGCGGAGAGAGAGACAGACAGACAGACAGACGCATTATTAGTCTGTCTGTCTCCTGCCTTTGTGTCTGTCTGTCTGTCTGTCTGTTTTGTATCTCAACATGACCTGAAAGTTAAGTGTATTTGTTACGTTAACTTACATTTTGTGCATTTGTTATTCTTTTTGCTCTTGCTATTTGATACCATTTTTTATATTTCGTATTGATGTGGGTTTTTTCTTCTTATTTTTTCCTCTTTATATTTTTCCTCCATTTTTTCTTTTTCTTTGTTATTTTCTTACATGTTTCTCTTTCCTTTATTCGGTTGTACTCCACATTTTTATTATTTGTTTACCAACCTGATTAGTTTTTTTATTTCTTTGGCATTTTGAGAGTTCAATGATTTAGTTTTCATTAACACATTTTCTTTTATTATTTCACTGAACATTTCAATAAAAATGGGAAATAAATTGGGGGTTTTCACATGAATTATATATTTTTTGTGTGACACATAATTTGTATCGTGTTAATCCATATTTACCATCATTTACTTATTTTTGTCATTGCATTGTTAGTGCATCTCTTTTTTTCTTTCCCTCTCTCTCTCTCTACTGAATACTCCTGTCTTTCCTTTCGGTCCTTCTCTCATTTCCTCTTAACCTCACTTTTTCCTTCCCTCCCTCTCTCCCTCCTTCCCTCCTTCCCTCCTTCCCCTCCATCCCATTTACCTAGCCACTCTCTCCCTCCTTCCCTCCTTCCCCTCCATCCCATTTACCTACCCACTTTCCTACCCTCAACTTCCATCTTCCTTTCCCATTTCCTTCCATCCCTTTTGTATGAATATATTTCCTCCTATTCATCTGTATTCCTCCCTCCCTCTCTCTCTCTCTCTCTCTCTCTCTCTCTCTCTCTCTCTCTCTCTCTCTCTCTCTCTCTCTCTCTCTCTCTCTCTCTCTCTCTCTCTCTCTCTTTCTCTTTCTCCCTCTCTCCCAGTCTCTTTATATCCCTTCATTTATTTGTATATCCTCACTCAATCTCTATCTATTTTTCTCTATTTGATATAGTATGTCCCTTTTTCCTTTCTTTTTTCCATTCCCTCTTTCTTTCTGTTTCTTTTTCTTCCTCTATTCTCTATCCATTTATATTATCTTTATTGCGTCTTACCATCTTTTCTTTCTGTTTCTCCTCTATTTATATCCACTTACTTTTTTCTTCTTTCTTTCTTTCCCACTATAGTCCGGCAGATAAACGCTAAATATGTGCTTGACCTCATTTTTTAGTATAAATTTTTTTTAATGATGATTATTGATGGTAAGGGCATATATATTCAGAAACTGCCGGATGACATCTTGTCATACTTGAGCAGTTTGTGCTAGGAGGTTTTATGCTAGTCCTCATATCTTCGTAACTATATGAGATATAAACACGAATGATAGGTCCTTTTATATGTTTTCAGGCATCAAGATTACAATGCTGCCATTATTATATCAATAAAACACACACAAAACAAGATGGCCGCCATAAATGTGTTTTTCATTGCAGAAAATTGACTTTCTCAACAGCCATTGCTACATGGCATGTAAAAGCTGGTTCAAGTATTGTAGTATAATTGTGTACATATTCGCGATGCTAACGTGTGAGGGGTGTTGGTGTGCTCGTGTGCGGGGATTTCCCCAGACGTGGATTTCCCCTAACGTGTTTGTGCGCTGCGCGGCGGCCGGCCGCGGGCGGGGTGAAGGCACTGCGCTAGGGAGCTTGGGAAGGTACGGAGGTGTGTGTGTGAGCTGTGTGTCATTCAATACAGCAGCCGATTGTCTCAAGTATATAATCTTGTTAGCTGATGTTTAGTACATATACCTTCAGAAACTGACAGGCGACATCTTGTCACAATTGAGCAACTTTTGCTGGGAGCAAAATTTA
>JACEEZ010013746.1:0-10800 GCA_016584305.1 Chionoecetes opilio
TGGGGGGGGGTTTTTTAAAAAAAAGGGGGGTTGGGTTTTTAAAATTTTGGCCCTTTGTGGAAAGAATATTGTAATTTCTTTCTTAATTTTTTCAATGGCTTATTTCAAAAATCTTTTTTTTAAAGGGAAATGTCACGCAAAATTGCCTTTCAGAACTCCCACCTTAGGGACTATGGCAGTTTAGTTTTGGTTTTCCATATTTTACAGGAGGGGATTGTAGCCTTGGTTAGAAATCGGTGCAGAGGAGAAGGATGGGGACCAAAAAAAAATGAATTTCATGGGGATGGCGTAAACTTTTAGTTATAAAGAAGAAGAGAGATTGGGAAAGATTAATTTAAAAATTTTACACTCACCTCGAGAGGGGGCGTAGAGTAAGGGGGCGAATCTGATAGAAGTTTTTTTAAGTGGGATCAAAGGGATAACAATATAGGGCGATGTTAGGAAAAACGTTCTTAAGGTTAGTTAAGCAGGGGTAGAACAAAAGAAAGTAAACAGATTTTAAAGCTGGAGGAAAAGCGTAGATTTTGAAAAAGGGGAGAAAAAATAGGGAGAAAAACTGGTTTCACCCAAAATAGGGGTGGTGAATGATTGGAAATGGGGGAACTTCAGTCGGTTCAGGTGGTTCAATGGGCGGAAGTCTATTAGGGGGTTTTTAAAAAAAAGAGTCTGAATAAATTCATGGATGGGGAAAAGAGGTGGATGTAGGTAGAGTTAAGTAACAGGAACTACCTCATGTAGGTCTCACGGCCTTTTGTAGCTTCCTTATTTTCTTATGTTCTTTCTTAAGGTATCAATTAGTGTGGCACGGTAAATTTTATAACGTTTTCGTTTCCGTTTTTGTTCTGAGCATAATTTCGTTCATCTTGGTTTCTGTTCTGGTTCCCTTAAACCGTTTCAAAGCCCTGATTGTTAGTGGATATCCTTGATTGTATTTATTCATGATAGACTTATATAGATTGTGGGTTTTGACATTGCTTTCTGGCCCTCTATTTATTTCACAGAATACATTTTATTTTCAGGCTGATTAATTCGGATGGACTCTGTAACAGTGCAGTTGTTTGTGATGGCAAATCCTCCTCCTCTGAACCTGATGTATTGTTCGTTGGTGAGCAAAAATTATGTTTTCTCTGGTTATTAATTTGATCTCTAGTTTATATTTTGGAATTTGTTTTTGATAGGGTACTGGCAAAAAAGAAGACATGGAATTAGGTGGTGTGTGTTGAGCCCTCTTGGGGGTGTTATTAGAAAGCTAGTACACGACGGACGATACTGAACATGTAGATAATGGAATGGAATTGTTTAGAGGATGGATAGTGAGCGAGTGACAAGGAGTGGAAAGGAGGGGGAGATTGAAGGGGGAAGATAGAGTTGTGGGGTAGGTGGCCCGGGTATTAAAAGGGTTTAAAAAAAGGGGGGGGGATTGGGGGTAGTTATGGAGGTTATTTATTCATGGCCAACTTATCATGGCAAGGCGTCTGCTTACCCTTATCTTTCTCCTTAATTAAATACAAATTAAATACAGAGTTTCTTTGCATTGAGAAATCGCTACATTAGTTGTCTGCTTTAAGGACAAAGTAGGTCAATATGTTTTTTCTTATTTTGTTACAAAGAAGCAATTATTTTTCTACTTTACGCATTGCAGCACCAAGGATGTAAAAATTCACTGCAAATATTTTCTTGCCAAATTCAAATATTCCAAAATTCCCATTCTGTCAACCTATCTAACCCCATTCACTTAGATAAAATTAGAGAGGTGGGGTAGGTAGGGGGTGGGGCGATGGAATTTAATATTGATAAGTGTAGCGTAAATGGAATGATGGTAGAAAAAAAAAATTCCTGGTAATAGGTACACTATTACGCCAAATGTATCGCTGAAAAAAAAAGATAAAGGGAGGGTGAGGAAAAAAAGGATTTGGGAGTGGAGGGTTGAGCCCAGACCTTCCGTCCTAGGAAACAATGTTATTGAAGGGCCAGAAATAGGAGCCAAAACGGGGGTTGTTTAGGGATTCATTGGCCCAGGGAGTGTTAAAAAGTAGAAAGTGGCTGAGGTTAAATTCTAAAGCTTTTATTCTGGCTTCTATGTCGGGGACCTTCACCTAGGGGGGGACTATTTGCAGTTCAGTTTTTTGTTCTCCGTATTACAGGAGGGGAATATAGTATTGTTAGAAATTCAGTGCAGAGAGAAAGGGGAAGAACCAAACATGATTTCATGGGATTTTGTAAAAACTCTTAGTTATTGAGAAAGAGATTGAAAACTTAAAATTTTTAACTCCACTCTAAGAGAGAGGGTAAGGGGGCAAATTCTGGATAAGGGAAGTTTTAAAGGGTGGGATTTTAAAAGGGATACAATAAAAGGAGGATGTAGGAAAAAAAAGTTTCTTACGGCTTTTTAAAAACCAGGGTAGAACAAGAAGTAAAAACGAATTAACGAAAAATCAAACGAAAAAAGCGTAGATTTAAATAAGGAAAAATAGGGGAAAAAAAATGGTTAAATAAATAGCGTGGTGGGGAATGATTGGGAATGGGGGGAACTCAGGGTTCGTCAGGTGGGTAAATTTGTGGGAGTCTATAGGGGATCTTTATAAGGAGGGCGGGGATTAAAATTCAATGGATGGAGATGAAAGGGGTGGATGTAGGTAGTTTTTAAAGTAAACAGGAAACTTACCCCCGTTGTTAGGTCTCAACGGGGCCTCTTAAGTAGCTTTCCTTATTTTTTTTATGTTTTCTTATGGCAAGCCTTTATGCATTTTACTGTGTATATTAAAGCTAAACTTTTCTGGTCTTGCAGGTTGAATGCAAAAACTGGAAAAAGGAGGCCTCCCCAAGTCCACAATTTGAGGTTCCCCCTGGCCACTGCTTCATAAGGAATCCGCGCAAGTTAGCTGGGGAATGGAGTTTGCTTGTCCCAGGAAAAAAATGGGCTCTCTGATTACCAATTTGGACCCATTGCACACAAAAACATTTACTTGGGAACAGTCCAAGTAGGTCCTTCCATATCTGGGGTTTCAGTCCACTATCGTTTTTTGAAAAAACCCAAAAAAACTGTTTTGCCATGTTGGTTTCTCCAAAAAGGTGGACTGGGATCCAGGATTAAATTCAATGTAACGTGATTTTCCCATTGGGTTACTGTTGTGAGTAAAACATGGGGGTGTGGGGCGCGGGCGCGAACACCATCAAAAAAATTTATGGACAGGGCAAAAAATTTCACGTTTTCTACAGATGAAAAAGCTTAAATGGTCAGGATAGGCCGCCATGTTTTAAAAGAGGAAGCGCTTTCCAGCATTAAATTTCATGAAATTTGCCCCTGTATCAAAAAAAACAAAACAAGGGCCCCGGGGTCTTTCAGGAACTGTGGGCATAATTTGGCAATTGCCAATTGCCAAAAAAGTCTTTTGCTTTTGGGTGGATTGTTCACCAGGAGGACCCAGGGATCTTGGACCCAGGAAAACATTGAGGGAGGGTTCCACCTTAAGCCCCACAGTGTTTTTCAGGGGGATGGGGTCATTCATGGCAAAAACCATTCCCTGTTGCTGATTGCCATTGGAGAGATTACTTGTACCACCCACCCCACCAACATAAAATGAAAATTCAGTACTTCCACTACAAAAAACTAAACCTAATGTAGGTCATGGAAAACCAAAGGATTCAATTGGTCCTTTGTAATTTAAAATTTTTATCATGTCGATTGTTAAAATGGGGAAATAAAAACAAACAAAAAAACATATTGTTTTATATGGCATAAAACTTTTCCAAAAAAACAAGTATGAAAAACCTGGGAATGATGTTCAAGAAATCGGGTTTATAGAAAAACCTCATGAATGTTGGGAGCCAAAAACCTTTTTTTCTGTACGTCCCTTCAGTTATCCAGCCCAGGCATGGGAAAAATCAATTACGGTGAAATAAAATCTAAAACATGCAAATAAAGAAAATATGGGCAAATGTATAAGAAGATGTTTTTAAAAATTTGCTTTGATATGTAGCTAACATCTGGAAATGGGCATTTAAATAAACATGGATTTTGCTGGTCGAAAAAACACGTTGCCGCCAAAAACCCAAACGCCAACTTACCTTCTGCCAAAGGACCTTGTGCATCAGGTTTGCGGGGAAAAAGTTATGGGAAAAACATTAGATCGCCCATTGGCAAATGGTTTTTCATTCGCCTGGGATCTTTCCTAGTCGTCTGTTCAGGTTGGACATTTCTCAGGCCACTAATATCCGTAGGAAAAAAACCACCCCTGGGGAATGTCAAGGAAGGAAAGCAACGTTCAATATTTAGAAACCAGGGGGAACGGGTTTTACGGGTGTTAAAGTTTGGGGCCCCCAACCAAGCTCCGGAATTCAACAAAAGAAAAACCAAGGGGGGGACGCTGCCACTCGTATTTTAATTTTGAGTGGGGCCAGGGAAACCCCGGGGTTTTTTTTTTGCTCAGGGGAATTTTTACCACAACCAAAAAAGCGAAAGATTTTGGGGGAAACCAAAAAAAACGGGGGACAGCTACCATGGCGGGGTGTTTCCCATTTAGAGTTAAAAAACATGTAAAGTATTGGCCTTGGAAAAACTTTTTTACTTTATGTTAGTTAACATATATGTAGTTCCATTATTTTATTGATTTATATGGGCCCATTGAATTTTTTCCCATTTTTTTTTTACTTAATTATAAATTCTCTGGGTTTTTTGGGAAGTATTATTTATTCTTTTAAAACAAAGTAATTTTACCCACGGGGGGGACCACCCTTAAACTCCCGGGCCACTGATTCCCTCCCGAAACTACACCCCCCCCTTTCCCGGGGGATATGGGGAAACAAAACAATTGGTGTTAAGGGTTTTTGGAATTTTATTTGCATTTGTTAATATATATTTATTTATATTATATTATATTAATTTTTTTATAATATATATTTTAAATTTATTATATTAAATATTAAACTTATATATAATAATAAATATAATATTATTTTTATTATATTATTTATACATTTATCAAAATTTTTAATTATTAATTATTTAAAATTTAAATATTATTTTATTTTATAAATATATTAAAAAATACAATATATATTTTATATATAAAAATATATATTTTATATAATTATTTATATATATTTATAAATTTTTTTAATATTATAATAAATATATTATTATATATTAAATATTTAATAATATATATAATATTATTTTATTTATTTTATTTTTTATATATATAAAATTTATTAATTTATATATATATTTAGGTTGTGTTTTGGTTGTTGGTTGTTTTGGGGGAAAATATTTCTTTACGATGATGGAAAGGGAGGAAAGGAGGGGGAAAAAAGGAGGGGGACTGGGGGGGGGACAAAGGGAGGGAAAAAAAAAAAGGGGCAGAATGGTCAGGTTATATAAGTTGAGGGGGTGGAAGGTGGAATTAGAGCCCTGACGGGAAAATGTTTTTTGGGGGGAGAAGATTTAAAGTTTCCTTTGAGGGGAGGGGAAGGAAGGGTTGTGTTTTTTTTTTTTAACCAAATATTATATATTCTGGAATTAGTTGTTTTTTTTTTTTTCTTTCGGGTTGTTTCCTGTCCACCTTATTGTTTCTTATTTTTTGTTTTACAGCTTTACCGTGGGCTTACCCCTTTTTGAGGGGCTGCTCCCCTGCTTTCATTTCCCCATTTACAGCTTTTCCATGGGACCCAAGGAAAGTATTTGGAAGTTTTTGGGGTTTTACCAAAAATTGAAATATTAGGGGGAAAAAATTATTGGTCAAAAATTATATATATGCATGTTTTTTTACTTTTCCACAGGGAGAGGGGAGAGAGGGAGAGAGAGAGGGGGGAGAATTTAGGTTTGGGGGGGGGAACGGGAAAAAAGGGGTGAGGTTGGAAGGATTTGGAGAAAAAGATAAGGATGGGGGGGGACGGGTTACAGGTAAAATAATTTTATAATTAATAAAAAAGCAAAAAAAGTTTTTGTTTTTGTTTTTTTGTTTTTTTGGGGTGGGGGGTTGGGTTTTTTCCGCCCCCCGTGGGGGGGGAATTCCCTTTTCATTTTTACCAAACTTTTTTTGGAAAAAACCAGGTTGCCCCAGGGGAAGGTTTTTTAAAGGGGGCCCACTTTTTAAATTTTGATCCGATCACTTTTTTTTTTTTTTTTTTTTTTTTAGCGGGCCTATTAGCGTTTAATTTTGTAAAAAAAAAAAGGGGGGGTTTTTGCGGGGGAAAATTGGGGGAGGAAAGCCTTGGTGGGGTTTTTGATGGGTTTAAAATGGGTTGGGGGGTGTTTTTAAGGGGGTTTGGGGGTGAGGGGGAAGGGTGAGGGAAAAAAATTGGGGGGGGGGGGGTTGGGTTTTTTGGGTTTTTGTGGGGGGTTTGGTTTGGGGTTGGGAAATGGGGTTGGGGGGGTGAGGGGGGTAAGGGGGTGAGGGAATGGGGTTTTTGGGGGGTGAGGAGGGATAAGGGGTGAGTGGGAAATGGGGTTGGGGGTGGGTGTGGGGGGGTTGGCCGTTTTAATTTTATACAACATTTCTACATCCTTTGTTTTTTCAGGAAATTTTTAGGAAGGGGGGATCTTTTTTTTGGGAAAGAACCCTTGTTTGGGGGCCAAATTGCCCACCCAAAAAAAACCCCAAGGTGGTGGGCCAAGGCCCCCCCCTACCCCCTTAAAAGCCCCGCCAAGGAGCTTGCCAAAAAAAAGTCCGCCGGAGGGGGGGCGGCTTTTTTTGGGGGCTAGTACTCCATTTTTAAAGGGTTAAGCCAACAAAGGTTTGGCAGATCGGGGAGGTTTTGGGTTTTTTGCACCAGGTACCGACGGTTTTAGGGTGATTAGTTTCCGGGGTTTGGGGGAATTGTTTTCCGGTTGTTTTGTTTTGCCCGGGGGGTGTATTTTAAATTTCCTGGTTTAAATCGGTCCCCTGGGGGGTGATTCCGTTTCCTTGGGGTTGTTATTTTGGTGGGTTAATTTTGATTTACAATTCAGGTTATTAGTTTCAACAATTGTTCCAATTGGTTCGTTTTTAAACCTTATGGAAACCCACGAGGGCGAAATCATTTTCTGTTGGTCCAATTTCTTTCACTTTCCAGTACGTGGACCAACCAAAAAAACTCGCCCCCTGATCCAACCCTGGGCATACAATCACATCAAAACCGTTTGGCGGGGGAAAGGCTTGTTGACGGATTCTTTAACTTCATTTTTCCTGCCCACAGAAAAAAAAAAAAACGCCCGATTGGAAAACCAGCAATACTGGCGTGGGGGGTTTTTCGTTTGTTGTAAGGTTTCGTTTTTTCCACCAAGTTTGTTTTGGGGATGATTTTCTTAACTATCTTTGAAAAAGTGTGAAACGAGCACAAATCATGGGGGACGACGGTTTTTTTGGGAGAAGAGTTTCGGGGGTTCCCAAGAAACGAGAAGAAATGGTTCCCAGTTTAAAAAAAATGCTGATTGGGAAAAAGGTTTGTGTGTGATAGGATAATCCTTCAAGATAAAACCTTCGCCAACCAAACAAAAAATTGGGGGGCTTCACACAAATTTTTGCCCCCAAAACCCAAAACCTTGTTTAAATCAAAAGGGACTGAAAAAGGAAAAGGAGAAAGAAAAAAGGGGGGGTTTTTTTTTTGGCCAAAATGGAAAAAAAGTTTTTAACAGTTTGGATCGGTTACGTTAAGCCAAAAACAATTTATAAAACTAAGATAAAAAAGGTCTCCATGGAAAAATTATGTTTTAAATGATTAAGATACTTCTTATTTTTTGCTGTGGCTCCATAATTTAAAAGTTTTTTTTAGATATTTTTTTTTTATTTTAATTTTTTAAATTTTTTTTACCTTCGGGGAGTATTTTTTTTTGGGGGAAAAATTTTTTAAAGAAAATTAAATTTTAACCCCTTTTTTTTTTTTTTTGGGGAATTTTTTTTTAAAGGGTTTTTTTCTGGGGAAATTTTTTAATTGCCCCCCGGGGGGGTTTTAATTTGGGCTGCCCCCATTTAAATTTGGGGGTTTTTCTTTTTAAAACATTTAAAAAAAAATTACCGGGGCCCCAAGGGGGGGGGAACAAAATTTTCCCCCCGGGGGGTTTGGAAAATTACCTCGGGGGGGGGTTTGGGGGTTTTTTTCCGGGGGGGAAAATTTTTAAAAAGGGCCCGGGGGGGGGAAAAATCCCCCCTTTTCGAAAACCCCGGGTTTTTGGGGGCCCCAAAAAGGGGCCAAAATTACCCCCTTGGTTTAAAACCCGGGGTCCCTTTAAAAAAAACCCCAAAAAAAAACCGGGGGGGCCTTATTTTTTCCCCCAAACCCGGGGCCGTTAAAGGATTTTTTTTTTTGCCCCCAGGGGGCCCCCCGCCTTTTCTTTTTGGGTTGCTGGGGGTTCCCAAAAAAAGTATTTTTTTTAAAAAAATTTTTCCCAAGATTTTTTTAAATTTTGGTTCCTGGGGACCGGGGGGGGGAAAAAGGGGCCCTTTAAAAACATTGTTTTTAAAATAAAAACCAAGGGGGGGGTGAACTTTTTAAAATTTTAATTTTTCTGGGGAAACCCCCCCCAAAAAAAAACTCCCCCTTTTCCCCAAACTGATTTTTTGGTTTGGGTTTGGGTTTTTGGGAAAAAATCCCTTTTTTTTCCCCCCCATTTTTAAATTTTGGGCCCCATTTTTTTGGGGGCTTTTTTTGTTTTTTTCCTTTTTTTTGGGCCTTTTTCCCTTATTTTCCTTTTTTTAAACGGATTCAGCTTTTTTTAAGTTTTTTTAGGGGGGGCCCCCACGGGGCATTACCTCCGTTTTTTTTTCCCAAACTTTTTTTGGGTTTAATCCGGGGAAATTTATTTGTTTTTTGTTGTTTTTTTTTTTTTCCTTTAAAAACCCCTTTCCAAAATTTGGGGGGGGACAAAAGGGGGTTTCCCCTTTGGTTTTTTCTTTTTTTTTAACCCTTTTTTATTTTTAATTTTTTTTTTTAATTTTCTTTTTTCTTCCCTCCCCCCACGGATTTCCCCCCCTTTAAAACCCTTTTGGGGGGGCCTTTTTTTCATTTTTAAAAAACTTCCCCCTTTCCTTTTTCCTATTTGTTTTTTGGCATTTTTTTGCATTTTGGGGGTCTTTTATTATTTTTTTTCTTTTTTTTTTAAAAACCATTTTTTTTTTTTGGGGGTTTAGTGTTTTTTATTTTTTCGGGGCAGGGGGAAACCCCAACAATTTAAAACAAAAAAAAGGCCCCCCCCAAAAAAACGATTTTTAGAAAGGGTTTCAATCGAGAACACATATTTCACGCCGGGGGGGAAACCCTCGCATCAGGTTTACCGAAACGCCCAAAAAACTCCTCTGAGCGAGTCCATAACACCGGGCTTATGCCAATCCGCCGTAAGTTTTTCTTGACATGACCCGCCGTCATTATGTGCTGCGCTACCAAAAGTATGTAAAACTTTCCAAGATCTCAATGTTCCTCGACAGGACAATGTCCTCAACATTGTTCTCAATGAACAGACTGTAATTATTTTCATCTAGTAAGCCTCCAAACTCCTCCCTCCAACTGATTTGCGTGCTTGGTTTTGGGAATCTTTCCTCCTCTTTCTCACTAAATTTGCATGGTTTAGCATTTGTGTCTCTCATTCCTCCCTTCATCTTCCTCTTACGGGATCAGCGTGTTAGTGTATTGACACTGCCTACCTCCGTATTCTTTCACTCATTTGCCTATCAGCATAGTGTCTGTTGTTTTTTTCTCCTAAAACCCTCATAGACAGATGGGTTTCCCATGGTTATCTGTTCATCCTTATGTATATAATCTATCTCCTCCTCACGGATTTGCACATCAACGTGGGGCATCTCTTTGTCAACTTCCTCCTCCTCCTACTGATTTGCATGTTTGCATCGTGTCTCTGTATTACCTTCTTATATCCAACCATTTTTTTGTGTTGGTGTAGTGTTTTCTTCATCCTTGGAGACACACTTAACAGGGAAAGGCTCCCCAGAAACGATTTTTTTTTTTTTTGAGGTAATTGAGTAATCACCAGCAGTCCAATGGTAAATGAGTATTAAGTCTCCACTCAACAATTGTTTTCCTTGTTCAGTTGCCAGATATCAGGAAATCACCTTAAAATGCTCATGTTTGATGTAAATCTATTTTTTGCTTGCATTTCTAATGTTTCTTTTTTCTTCAAAGGATAGTAGTGTTTGAAAGCAGCATGCAGCCTGGTGGTGGAGCAGCAGGGAGCTGTTTGAGGTTTCATCTAGTAAAGGAAGAAGGCATCTTTGTGAAGCATCACCAATAACGCCGTGTGTCGAGACATAAGCTGAAAGCCCTTACGCGCCGCGTGCTATTTATTACACACAGACTACAAATGCACCATGAACACAATGTGGGAACATACCTATCACTACATAACACTAGTATGTGGTCATGTCTTTGCGATATTTCGCTGTTGCCGGGGGTGACACTGAAATTTTCATGTTGCACCGGAGTTTTTCCTCTAGTTTTGTATTTTTAACGTAAAATGTTGAGGTTTTTTCGCTTCAAGTGCAATGTGATTACTGTCAGATGCCACATTGATATTACAACACATACCTTTCTGGCTAGGATAGTTAGGGGTAGATGTGTAGTCTTTTTTTAGCAAGAAAATTCTCACATCCGTTTTGAGGCAGAATTGTGTTGTAGATATGGGGGTGAAGGGGAAAGACACTGTGAGGGGACAAAAAAGTGACTTATAGGGTCTTGCTGAGAGGAACAGTCCAGAGACATCATGTATTGATACCCATGTATTGGATTTTTTTTCAGAAGCTGACGCATAGGATAGTGATTATGTTTAGTGATTAATGTTTGAAAACACTTATTGGGCAAAAACATTGCTTTTCG
>JACEEZ010013748.1:0-19510 GCA_016584305.1 Chionoecetes opilio
CTCCTCCTCCTCCTCCTTCCTCTTCTTCTTCTTCTTCTTCCTCTCTTCTTCTCCTCTTCCTTCTTCTTTTCTTCTTCTTCTTCTTCTTCTGCTTTCTGCTTCTGCTTCTGTTCTGCTTCTGCTTCTTCTGCTTCTGCTTCTGCTTCTGCTTCTGCTTCTGCTTCTTCTCTTCTTCTTCTTCTTCTTCTGTTCCTCCTCCTCCCTCCTCCTCCTCCTGCGGGCCTCTGATACTTACTCTCATTGCGTAAAATGATTGCGAGTCGCGTCTACACAACCCCTCCCACACGTCTCAGACAGCCCCGAGTAAACGGTCACTACTACAACTTTTGACCTGTGACGACGGGCTGTGGTTCAGTAAGGGCCCTGTCAGTTAGTGACCACCATCGGGATTTATATACCAGGGGTCACTGCTGCAGGGGGCATTGAAGTGCACGGCGTCCTACTTGGAAAGTGCACTACCGCAGTGGATTGAAACGGAGCTGGGGCCTGATTGACTGCTGCCTCCCAAGAAAGCGCCAGGCAAGGCTGCCGCACCACCCTTGAACTTCCACACTGAGCCTACACCAACACTACATTAGACCTCATAACACACACAGATAGCCCCGAGTTAACGGTTACCACTACTACTCTCGACCTGTGACGGGCTGTGGTTCAGTTAGGGTCCTGACAGTTAGTGACCACCATCGGGATTTAAGGTACCAGGGGTCACTGCTGCAGGAGGCATTGAAGTGTACGGCGTCCTACATGGAAAGTACACAATCCGCAGTGGATTGAACGGAGCTGGGCCTGATTGGACTGCTGCCTCCCAGAAAGCGCCAGGCAAGGCTGCCGCACCACCCTTGAACCTCCACACTGTGTTCCCACCATTACAAAACACACATAACATGACCTATCTATCAAGCACTAAACCTACCCCCACAAACTAGTAGTAGTTAGCCATAGATTACAGCTTTCAACTTTCCTCACAAATTCCATGCAGTTTTTCTATATTGCATGGTATCACTTCTTTTCCGGCCAGCTTCGGCCGGCTTCGGCCCGTTACTCGGGGCTGTCTGAGACGTGTGGGAGGGGTTGTGTAGACGCGACTCGCAATCATTTTACGCAATGAGAGTAAGTATCAGAGGCCCGCAGGAGGAGGAGGAGGAGGAGGAGGAGGAGGAGGAGGAGGAGGAGGAGGAGAAGAAGAAGAAGAAGAAGAAAGAAGAAGAGGATGGGTGGGTGGGGAGGAGCCGTCTACTTCCTATCCTTTCTCTCTTATTATCTAGTTAGTGTAGTGCAGTTAAAGCAAACAGCCTTGTAAGGACCTATCGGTCTGTTGTTGTGTTTTGTTTCCTTCTGTATTCCTCCTCCTCCTCCTCCTCCCTCCCCTCCTCCTCCTCCTCCTCCTCCTCCTCCTCCTCCTGTTGATACAAAAGACTGTGTCCTAAATCATATCTTCATGCAACTTTTTTATTGACTTTTTGTCGTACTTCCAGATTCCCTGCACGTCCCTCAAACATCCGCCAAAAACACCAGTAAGCCAGACGACCAACACACGAGCTGCGTAAGTACATAAACCATTCTACCGCATTTTTCTTGTAGAGAAATTATTTTTTCACATTTTTGCCGAGTTTGTGTGAGCTGAAGTCATCACCCCGACTGAAGGACGAGAAAGGCGGTGAGTTGGTCAGTTTCTCTCCATTTTTACCAATATATTAAAAGAAAATGTTTTCCTCTTATGGTAAGGGTTACACCTGGAGGGTCAGGTTGTTGCTCCTCCACTTACCACTACGTGCCGGGACGCTGCATACCCAGCGAGGGAAAAATCCGGCGATTCATTGCATATCTTTAGGGCGTTGAGGTGGCGGCATTGGAGGGTTCGGCAAGACTCTTTTAGTGCATCTTTTGTCCATTTTGGGACGTTTCGGATCATCGCATACGGGTCCATTGGGTACATGTTGGTTCCTGGGGGTTCCTATGATGCATGTGGACTCCATGCCAAGTGTATTGACCAATGCTTGCTTGGGGAAAATAAAAAGGGGAGAGGGGGACTAGGGGGGACGATGAGGAAAAGGAAAAGTAACGAGGAGGAGATGGACTTTTAGAAAGTAACCCCTCCTCTCCCCCTAAAAAAAATTAATGGAGGAGAGAGCTTAAAATAATAGATTGGTGCCAGATATGCAGAGTTATGCTTGTCACTTTCCGGTCTTTAGATTCATGTCCCCAGCCGGCGTTCCTGCGCGGCGCTAGTTCCCCAGCCACGCCGCCGCCGCCCACAGTGATCAGTCATTTGATTCATTCATCAACGTAGAAAACAAGAGCCAGAACTTCACCTTCACCGAGCAGCGCTGGAATGAGACTGAAGCGATTATAGGCTTCTCAAGGTAATGACGAGAAGAATGGAAGATAAGGAAGGGAGGAAGAGTAAGGGATGTCGTAGGAAGAGAGAAAGACGAGGATAGATAAGGTGAGATATACAAGGCTCAAGGAACAGGGAAAAATATGACTATGATTATGGGAAAGAGGGAAAGAAACGAGGAATATGATGAAAACGAAGATAACAAAGAAACGAAGCTAAAAAAAAAGATTTTTTTAGAAATTTAGAATTAGTGGAAAAAAGAATTTTTTCCCCTAATTGAATAACAATCCCGCGCGTATACAAACACACACACACACACACACACGCACACACACACACACACACATACACACACACAAACAGACACATAAACAAAAAAAAGGAGCACAA
This sequence comes from Chionoecetes opilio, assembly GCA_016584305.1. Taxonomy (NCBI): domain Eukaryota; kingdom Metazoa; phylum Arthropoda; class Malacostraca; order Decapoda; family Majidae; genus Chionoecetes; species Chionoecetes opilio. The sequence goes on from JACEEZ010013748.1 coordinate 2,729, forward strand.
AATCTGTTCAGGTAATTAATAGTCTCAATGATTTGTTCATTGTTATAAAGTTCTCTATGTCTATGATGTCGCCGGTATCGTTGAGCTGCCTCGCTGCAGGTGTCAGTCACTTCACCTCCACTAACACAACAAGCTAATGTTTAATTGTTAATGATCTTTACGAGGAAAAAGAACTCACTTGAAGCGATTAGGATGATTACAACGCGCCAGCAAAACACGTCCAGGAGCTAAAAATGGGAAATCAATCTATTATGTGAGGTAACTGTTAATTAATCCCACTACTGACACCACTGCTACACCAACAGGTGCTGCTGTTTCTTTTCTATGGGTCGAGCAGCACTGATTTAGACTAGCAAGATGCACTTACACTTTTGGGCACGTTAGATCCGGGCATAATGCACAGGGGCGAGCCTACCTGGAGCGACTACAGAGATGGGTGGTAGCTAAAGCAAACACAGAGTTCCTTTTTTCCTTTGAACCGTTTACTTCCTCAAGTGACACTTCATTGGGCTAGGAGATGTTGAGCAAACTACGACAAAACTTGTTCACAATATCACAGACACTTGTTCAAGCATCACAGACACGTGTTCACGCATCACAGACACGTGTTCAAGCATCACAGACACGTGTTCAAGCATCACAGACACGTGTTCACGCATCACAGACACGTGTTCAAGCATCACAGACACGTGTTCACGCATCACAGACACGTAGGTGGTGTAGGCTAAATGCCAAACGTAAAGGTAGGACGCGGGGGGGAGGGGTCAGAGCCAGCGAGAGAGGGACACCGTGCGAGCTCGATATTTCGAGAGCAATTTGAGGCGAATTTTGGTGAGGAAGCCGCAAGAAGCCTGGTTTCTCCCGGCTTCTCTCTCGCTTCCGTGCCTCGCCAGAACGGCTGACAGTTGCCAGCTTCTTGTCGGGGCTCGCCCGCTCGGCGATCACAGCTGATAGCTGTAAACAAAGCAACCACACAATGACGATTGATTTAATGCCAAAAAAAAGGTGAATGTGCACACAATGACGAATTGTCATCATCAACTCATATTCAACCACATCTTCTCCCATAAACATACTGAATTAAACGCAATGCTAGTCAATTCCACAATATATACCTATCAACTGCATCTACCTACCAATTGATTTGTTGCATGTCCATCAACAGTAATGTCATGCATACTTAGATATTTGCAATGTTTTGTGGTGGCCATTCTAAGTGGATGCTGGCGAAGTTTAAAGGTTTATGGTACTACTTTCGTATACCAGATTTATCGTCCCCGTCGGCTAGTTACAACATTTTCACGTTCTCAACAAGTGAGAGATCTCTAAGAACCCAAATTGGAGCATAATGCATCAGCGAAACCGTTTCCGGTCTGCTTTTGATAGCACAATTAGTAAAATTAGAAAAACAACGTCTGGTGTTAGTGTTAAAAGACTCGCTTAAGTTATTTCACCAGACTGACGTTCTCCTCTCGTCATGTCATACTATTTTAGCTCTATTTAGTGGTGGTCCGAAAGTTACGCCCGTGCTACTAAATGTACAACTTATGCTAATTTGTGCCATATCATCAGCGAAATTCTGCTAAAACTACTACGTCACAGCTAGGCCCTATCGTCAGGCTGATAATATATGATCATTCTTTCACCAGTTTTAAAGTTCTCCAGTCATGTCATTAACCTTGTATTCTTAGACGTGGTCTTAAGGTAAGTCCATGCTTTTGAATGTACATTTATCTCTGACGTCACGTATCGTAACGTATAAAGCCGTGAGAAGCGAGGCCCAGGACTCGCTTCCTCCGGCTTCTTACGGCTTGGCCCAGCTGGGCAAGCCGTAAGAAGCCGGGCTTCTTAAAAGTGCCTCGAATTAACAGAAAACGCAAGCTGCCAGAAGCCGGCTTCTTGCGGCTTCCTCACCAAAATTCGCATCAAGTGACGCCACGCGGCCCGCTTCTCCCTGCCGCCCCCAATATTCCTCCCGCCAAACCAACCCACGCTGCGTCCCCCTAGGAGCCCGCCAAAACTCACATGGTGCGAGGGCCGCGCACATACACACACACACACACACACACACACACACACACCACACACACACACACACACAGACACAGACACAGACACAGACACACACACACACACACACACACACACATACACACACAACACACACCACACACACACACACACACACACACACACACACACACACACACACACACACACACACACACAACCAACGTGCATAACAATAGATTCACCAATGTTTCACAATTTTCCATTTAAATTATACATTACTAATTCTGATTTTTTTAATTATACAAACTTCCTGAGATCCTTAGTTATCTAAAAACCTTTTTAGGGCAAACCAAGGTTCCTCATCAAACCCTGACAGCTTCAACATTACAAAAAGCAAACTTTCATTTGCATGCCCCCAGACAGGTAATTTTATAAAAATACCTGAAAGCATGCACAAAAACAAAAGGGGGTTAGTCATGGTGACTAATTTTGCATACAAAACCCGTGGGGTCTAAAAACGAGAACCAAAGTAGTCACGGAGTAAAAAAGGTATCATTTTTTTGGTAACTACCTAGAAATCCGAGAGGGTCTAGAAAAAACAAATGACAAAACCAGTTGTAAGTTCACCGTTTTGGTATCCAATTATAAATTGACAAAGGGGGAAAAAAAACCCACCTTTAGGGGGGCAAAAAAAAATGCACTTAGGGGTACAGTTTTGCACCTTTATAGGTGCAACTTTTGCCCCTTTTTGGAGGGGGCACTTTTGCACCCATATAGGTGCAGAAAAGCACCTTTAAGCGTGCAACTTTGAATTTAAAAGGTGCAAAACTATCACATATTTTGCACCTTTAAGGGTAAAGGTTGCACCTTAACACTAGGGGCAACTTTTGCACCTTTTGAATTGGAATTTGGGTGCGATTTGGCAGCATATGGGTCCCCAAAAAATGCACCTTTAGGGGTGCAACTTTACACCTTTAGGGGTGCAACTTTTGCCCCTTTCAGGGGGCAACTTGCCCTTTAGGGGGCAATTTTTTGCCCTTTGGGGGGTGCAATTTTTGCACCTTTATAGGTGCAACTTTTGCCCCTTTTTGGAGGGATGCATTTTTGCACCAAAGGTGCAAAAATGCACTTTACGGGTGAAACTTTGCACATTTAAAAAAAAAATTTATGCCCCACTTTTGCCCCCCTTTAAAGGTGCAAAAGCTGCACCCACGTTCAAAACTAAGTTATTGCGCCTTGGGAAGAGTGCAATATTACACCCTATTGTACAAATGGGGTGCAATTTATGCACCCCTCCAGAAGGTGCAAAAATTTTGTACCTCTGCACCCCAGGAATGCAATTATAGTTATCTGCCCTTTTATGGATTTTTAAAGGAAGAATTCCGATATCCTATTTTTTGATGGCAAGTTAAGGTAACACACGAAAATTATAATATCATGAATTCCTCCTTTTTTAATAAGACCCGAATGAACAGAATTGCATTCTTGAAGGTGGGGTTGTTGCTGAAAGAGGGACATGTACACAAACAGCTTCCCCCGATGCCCAAATCAAGTGAAGTTCCTGCCCAATAAGACTTCTCAAAATTAAGCAAGGATCTAAAAAACCCAGCTTCTGTTAACTTTTGTCTATTTTATTTGTTTTTAAAAGCGAAAAATTTGCATTAAAGGAAAAATAACGGGATTAAGTTAATAAGGATATAATACAGATTATAGAAATACATTTTATTACAGCTGAAACAATTTGAGATTAGAAAAAAATACAATGTTAGTTAATGTGACATGTTTACAGGGTGGGAATGAATGAAAATCTACTTAGTTCGCGATTTGCCCTTCAACGCTAAAAGATCAGGGGGAGGGGAAATATTTTCCGATCTTATCTTTGCAAATAAACCCAAAAATTTTAGTTATTTAGTTTTAAATATTTAACACCAAATTATAAAAAATTGAACAAGGGAAATTTTTAATATATGATTTTTTTTCCCCAGCTAAGATAAAAAAAGGCAATCATCATCTAAAATAAAAAAAACCGACAGTGGCCAACTAACCCTATGCATTTTTGCAATAGCCGTGACTGATTAAGGATTATTTACGGGAAAATGCTTTGGAATTTTGGGCCTGGTATAAATTGTGTAAAAGAGAAAATATTTTGTAAAAACCCATTAAAGGTATCAAAATATACGCAAACACTGATCTTATAAGGAGATTAGTGCAAACTTGTAGGAAAAAAATATATATTAAAGCTTTTTTACTAAAACGCTTTAAAAAGTGGGAAAAGGAGTACATAAAATGCAATAAAATTTTCAAGGGGACATCTGATGAAAAGCTTTAAATTTGCTATGCAATTTTTAAGACAGACGAAAAAAAAAAAAAAAATGGGGGGATAGTTTAGCATTAAAAAGCCTAAAAAACGGGAAAAATAAAACCTAAAAATTTTTTTTTAGCTGGAAAAGATAAAAGACATTCACTGAAAAGAAGCAAGATACACAATAAAAAAAACGCAGGGGGCCCAGGGGGAAATATGATGGCAATTCCACATATAAAGGGCCAGATGCCATGCAAATTCTATTTTTTATGTTAAAAGAAGCCAGTAGCAAATATTGTAGTATTTTATGCAGTGATATGTCCATACCATCATTTCCTCCTTATGTGCATAGCCTACCTTATACAATTTGTTTGTACATACAACTTTATATTTAACACTGCTGTACAAACAGGTTGGTAAGCTAGGCATGCACAAAGGGTAGGAAATGATAATGCAGAAGGGGGTATAAATAAGACAAACTAGAAGCCGTTATAACCTCCCACTTGTGGATAAATTGTACTGTTTGCAGAGAAGACAAAAATATTAATATCTATTTAATTTTTTTAAATGTTTCTGTGAGAAAAAAAACTGAAATTTAATGTGGCCCAAAATATGCTGATTGTATTGGATGCAAGGGAAAACTTTTTTGGGAAAGGCAGTGTATAGTTTGAGAGAGAGGGGTATAAACAATGTCAAAAAAAGATGTTTAATGGGAAGAGGACCCTGCCAAAAGGAGCCATGGAAGGGTAGATAATAGAGAAAAACACAACAAGGAAGGGGATGTAGTTTCACTAAATTTTGAGAGTGCAGTGAGGCATAAAAAGGAAATGGAAAACAGGATCGGGAATACTAAAAAACAAAATAACACTGTCCTGTAGGGGTTTTAAGGAACCTGTATAAACAAAATTTAAAATTTAGAAAAACCTGCTTTTTGTTGTTCCCTCATTTCAATCTTTCGGGTTCCTACCCGATGTTCATGTTGTAGATTTTGTAAAGAGCATTTTTTCCAACATTTTTACAGCTTCAATGGTCTGTCAAGCCTAGTTTCTCCATGAAAAACATAAAAACTGTGTTTGTGTTGCCCAAAATTAGGTCCCATTACACGCTGTTTGTGCCCACTGGAATGACATGTATACATTAAAAAAAAAAAATGTTAAGCCTAGATTATGTCAGAGCAGATTGGGGGTGTGGCAAAAACACAAAGGGAAAACAAACCACTGACATGCCGTCACAAAACAGTTGCAATGCAAATAAATGGCAAAAAAACATAAAGTATACAAAATATATTATATTTTTGGAAAACATGGAGCTAAATCCACAATACCCATGTAATCTAAACTTTGCTGCTGTCACACAGACCCATGTGGGCAAACCCATTCGCCACCGTGTGAAAAATTTGGTGGGGAGGGGCAGCATACGGTGAGGACAACGGTGGGCCTTTTCCCGTCCATTGAACAGTTAAGGGATTTTCCCGGCCATCCGCCCCCGGCAGGATTTTTGGGTATCCAAAACCCTCCCCGGGCGAGTAAAAGCGGCAGTAAAACGGTGAGACCCCTGGTAGGGGACGCATAAGGGACGGCGACCGTTTGCGCCGTTGGGGCGGGCCCCCAGTACCGGGGCCGGTGAGGACCGGTATAGACCCGGTGACAAAAAAAAAACATTCCCGGCTGCGACTTTTTTTGTGATTTTTCGCCTTTTGGATTTGTTGTTTTTTATTAGGGGGAAGACAACGGTTGTCCCCCGCTCACACAATGCGCCTGGGTGAGCTCCCCCAGAGCGAGCAGGCCCAGTCACCGGGCTCGTGGACAGCAGCTTTAACTAAGGGAAAATTTTGAGTTTGTCCTTTAAATCACATACATTATTTCGATAATTTTTTATTTATTTGCCCAATTTAGTTGGGGGTTTTCTCTATACTTTTAGGGCGTTTTGTGTTTTTAGTAAAAAAAACCCAGTCAGGAGGTTAGGATAAGTTAATGACCTGCAGCAAAAACCCCAGGAGGGCCATAGCCCCCCCTTTTTTTAAAAAACTAAGGGTTAATTCGCTCGAAGGACCCTAAATAACCTTCTGACCTGGGGAGGGATTTTAAAAAAAAATATATAATATATATTTTATATATATATATATATATATATATATATAATATATATATATATATATATATAATATATATATATATATAAAAAAATTTTGCAACGTAAATTGTAGATATCAGGTCAATTGTTTTATTTAAACAAACCCTTAACCTAAACAAAAAACAAAATGGCAATTTAATATTAGTCAGAAAAAAAGGGGGGGGGGGCCCCCCCCGGAGGGTTGGTAAATCGGTTTCCCCAGTAGCCCGTTTGTCGGCCGCCGTACAACAATTTGAACAAAAAGAGTCACAAAAAAGTCGACGCACCCCGTACGGCTGCCGTACAAAGTTAAAAAAGTCATCTTCCATGGGGCGGTGTCCGCTGAGCGGGGGTGCAAACTGTCCCCGGGTTTACCAAAAATACCACTCAAGCGGGGAGATGGTGACGTCATTTGGGGGGGGTGTACGGAAAACACGGCCGTAGAAGCGGGTGGGGGAAACCGGCCTTAACCCTACACAAAGGGTCGCCTATTTTACTCTTGAACACGTCAGGTTGGTTACGTTGGGTCACGGTTATTTTTTCCTTTTACCAATACGTTAACTTTGTGTGGGAATACCGAGTTTTTTTGAGAAAACCCGATGGTTACCCTACGAGCGACAGTCAAGCGTTTTCACCCGGCAAGGCGACCCTTTCCAGAGGGGGGAAAATAAGGGGCCCCCCATGCCCGGTAGTTGGCGGCCCCCCAAATCCTGTGGAATATTTACCAAAACGTGGTTTATTTGTTAGTGCCAAAAGTGAATGGTAATTACTATATATATGGGGCCGCAGAAGAAACAAACATATAACAAATGTGTTTTTAAGGGTTTGCAGTGAAAGCCCAGTTCGTCTAATAATAAGTGTTATTTTTAAAAGCAAAAGGGTTTCACTGGAAACCCAAAATACAACAAAATAAACCGAAAAAAATATACACTGTTTTTACAATTTTTTATATAAATAATATCACGACCCCCTGTTATTTCACTGACGGTAAAATTCGCTTTATCAATGCCTCCTTTTCCAGATGAAACATATTTTTCTGATACATTTTTATGCGTTTGAAAGAATTGATATTGTTTTGGTTAAGATTGTTTTATCGCCCTGCATATCTAGCTTTTACCCCAGGGAAAGGGCAAATCTTTTGTCATACACGTCTTTATAACTTCAACCCTTGGCAAGTGTTACTTGATGAAAACACGAAAATAAAAGATAAAAAAAAAAATAGGTGAAACTCCGCCTCGCCATCAGCAAGTAGTGACACAGGCCCAAACCCCCCCTCAGACAGCAGCCAGGCTAGGCTAGGTTATGGTTTTAAGGGTTTAAAGGTTTAAAGGTTAGGTTTAGTTTAGTTTAAAATAAAAATAAAAATTTAACCCTTTAACCCAACCTCCCTTTTGACCAAATTTAAAAGTTTGCCAAAAGGGGTTGAAGGTTAGTAAAAAAAAAAAAATGTATGACAAAAGATTGTCCCTTATAAGGTAGTAAACATATATAGCAGGGTTGATACAACCCAAACTTTTTCATAACCTAACCTGGCATTAGGTTTATTTACACTAGGGCCAGAATTCCCTACACAAATGGGACCATGGTAATTTTACCTTTTAGGATTCTGAAAAATTCAATGGCTTCCGTGCAAAACAATACTTTTTGGGGATTCGCAAGTGACAAGGAGACAAAGTGTTTTTGGCGCCTCATCTTCTTTCTCTTTTGACCGCATCGCCTCAAGTTTTCCTTTGCCCCTGGACATTTTTTTACGCGAATTTTGGCTTAGTCAGGTTAAAGTGGAGTTGGTTGAGTTTTTAACCAATAATTTTTGTACGAATAGTACGTTTAAAATATTTTTCCCATAATTTGATGTGTTTAAAAATGAGGTACATTAAAAATCGTCGGAAAGCTATTTGCAGTTTCCCCCTTAAGGTTTGGTTAGGTTAGGGAACTTCCCAGAAATAGTAGGGATCTGTAGGTTTTGGTTATAATTTGAGTATTTTCGTCATTCCCCCATGTGTATACCGGATATATTTTTGTCATCTACTAATCTACTCCAAATACAAAACTTGTTTCCCCCTTTCCCCCCCCCAAAATTCCCGTGGGTCCCCAGGTTTTTTTGGGGGGGGAAACTGCAAAAAGAGGCATTTCCGACAATTTTTAAGTGACCAAATTTTACCAAACAAAATACATAGGGAAAAAAAATTTAAATCTCGTACTCAATAAAGTTTGAAAGTAACAATTTACCCGGGCAGAAAAAAGGGTTCGTTAGTGTCTTAGTGATCCTAAGGTTTTGGTTAGTAGATTTTTTTATTTTCCTATTCACTCTCTTTCCTATAAAAACATTTATATTCCGAAAAAAGTAATTTACGACGGAGTTTATCAGAATCCATTAAGGTAAACAAACCATACTCTATGATTTTTAAAATTATAGTCCTAGTGTAAACATTTACTGGGCATTGATACTTAACCGAGCCTCGAGGCCCACAATACCCCCTTGTGTTATTTTAGTTTTTGGTAAATTTTAGCATTTGCCCTTACTCTTCCCCCCTTCCAAAGGGGGGGGAGCCGACCCCAATCCCCTTCCGCAAACAAGTGTGGGACTTGGGAAAGGGGAGCTTTCGGGTAGGGAACAATTACGTGCGAAATACGTACTTTTGGAGTTATGTAGGGGAGTCAAAATTTTCCCCAATCAAGGAAATGTACCCAGACTGAAAAAAATTTTCCCAACCCAGTAGCAACCCTAACCCTTAAAATTTTTACACTAGGACAGAAATTTCCTTTTCACAATGGGAATGTTGTTTTTGTTCACCTCAATAGATTTAAGAAAAAATTTCTCTATGAACTTCCGTCGCAAATCCTACTTTCGGAGATATAAGACTTTTTTTTAAAAGAAGGAGTGTATGAGATATGAAAAATTTAAAATAACCTAACCCCCACTTTAGACTCATAATCAACCTAAATATTCCCAACGTTAACCCCCAAACTAAAAACCAAATCGCAAAAGAAGTGTCCGCGGCAAGGGAAGAACAATGAAGGATCACAAGAGGAAGAAGAGTGTGACGGACGTAAACCTTTTTTCACCTCCCCCTAAGCAAAATGTCTATCTCCCCAAAATAAGGATTGCGACGGAAGTCCCTAGAGGAAAGTTTTCCTAGAATCGGTAAATTTCTGTGTTTTCCCATACCTCCCACTTCCCAAAAAAAGTTTTGGGGAAACCCGGGAAATGCAGGGGGTTTCGGGGGGAAAAATTTTGCGTCAGAAACACGAAAAAAAGAGTTTTTGTTATGGGGGGTAAAAATTTTTAGATTGGGTATATTCCCTTTTATCTACAGAAATTTCCTACCCAAAAATTTAACCCAACCCAGCCAAAAGAACCTAACCTAGCGGGGGGCTGACCCCCCCGAAAAACCCAAAACCCAACCAAAAACCCAAGCTAACCTAACCAATTTAAAACCAAACCAAAACCCAAAACTAACCTAACCAACTAAAAAATAACCTTCCTCTAGCGGGGGGGGTGGGGGGGTTTCGACACTTGGGTCATCTTTTGAGGATCGTTTAGGTCACACGTCTCTGGACTCGGGAAAAAATCCAATTAAATTTTTCCCAAACTAGGGGAATTTTTTTAACACCCCTAACTCAAAAGTATGTGGTTTCGTGTTTATTTTGTATAGCCAAATTCCCGCATTCCCCAGGCCCCAAGCTTGTTTTGTGGGGGAGGGGGAGTATGGGCAAACACATAATAAAACCCTAGAATCCAAAGGTAAAAAAGAAAACCCAAAATCCAAATTTTTGGTAGGGAGTTTCGGTTTTTTCCGTGTAAAATAATACCACCCAACTTCCTAACCCAACCAAATTTAACCCCCAAACGGGGAGGCTCTGAAACCCTGACCCCCAAATTCAACCTAACCCCCACGGTTAAGGGAGTTCGTACACAAGTTTTTTCGTACCCAGGTTTGTTAGTAGTTCGACACTGATTTTTAGTTTTTCGTAGAACCTGATGTCGTTTTGTAGCTTAGTAGTCAAGTTCAACTCTGGTGAGGTACGAAAAAGATATGGTTTTTATATAGACTACGAACTTTTAGGTACGAAATAACTTATTACGAACTGATGCACCCCCCCTCCTCCCTATTCTCGGAAATACTTTGGAATATCCTTCCGGCTTTTACTAAAGAACACCGCACTGTATTTTAGCTTTTTGTCTCACTCGTAAAGGGTTTCCCGCGTCGCTCAGCCTTTGGGTTAACCCACACGGCCGTATGAAAAATTTAGGTGCCTCAAAAAATTTTTAAGTCCAGTTGGTTTGTTTGGTTAGGTATAAATTGTGGTTAAGGGGGTTAGGTTAGGGGTTGGTATACTTTGGTTAGGTTTGGTTAGGTTAGGTATACTTTTTGGGGTTTAAAGGTTAGGGTTTGGTTAGGTTAGTATACTTTGGTTAAAGGGTTTGGTTGGTTTTGATTTTTACAATGGACTTTGATGATTTTTTTGGGAGCCATAAATCATTAATTTGCCCCCCCACCCCAAAAAACCGTATTCCCCCCAGTGCCCCCGGTTTTTGGCTATAGGGGGAAGAAAAAAAAAAAATGGGGTGAAGGACTTTTTCCAAAGTTTTACCGAAAAAAAACAACAAAAAGGGTAACATCCGTAAGTTCATAAATTGGTAAAACTTTTGGGAAAAATCCTTCACCCCCATTTTTTTCTTCCCCCCAAGCCCGCCCGGGCACTGGGGGGGAATACGGGTTTTTTGGGGGGGGGAAGCAAATATAAGTGATTTTTGGCTCCCCAAAAAAACATCAAAGTCATATATGAAAAACTAACCAACCTAACCTTAACCCCAAAGTATACCTAACCTAACTTAACCTAACCTTAACCACAAAATTACCTACCAAACCCACTTAACCACAAAGATAAACCTAAATAACCTTAACCACAATGTATACCTAACCCCAACCTAACCTAATGGGCTTAAGATTTTTGAAAGGCACCTCATATTTTATACGGGCCTGGGGGGGTTAACCAAGGCTGAGCGCACGCTGGAACCTTTTCAGATGTGAAGTACAAAAGCATTTAAATTTCAGGCGGTATTCATTCAGTCAAAGCCCGGAAGGATGAGTTCCAAAGTATTTTAAAACCAATTATACTTAAACCAATACATACAGGATCGGGAATGAAAGGCACGCAAAGGAAGGCGAGGGGGGTGATAGCAAGGGGGCTCGAAGGGAGGGGGAAGGGGGGCGGGGATATCCAGGTCAGCAGCCGGTTTTCATTGAGTGCCTGAGTCTGCTGGGCCCCCCATATTAGCTGGTGCTTTTTTGGTTGTTGAGGGCTGCGAGGACCCTTTGGGGAAAAACCATTTTGGGGAGCCCTGGTGTGCCAATATGCTTCAAGGCCCGGCAGGCCCTGCCCTTTTGTCTTTCTAGGAATCCGGCACTATTCAAATATTTAACCCAAAGCAAAACAAGCGAACAAATTTAACTATGATGGCAATACTTGTCTTCACAATCTTATTTTATTGTCATGCTTTCCTTAATTAAATTTATTATTTCAAGAACCAATTTAAGAGAAAAAAAAAAAATTACTTACCGTATAATCCTTTTTCCTTGTCTGCACGGGCACATGCTTAGCCCTGATAATGATGGATATTCTCTTCTCAGTATCTCTTTTTCTCGCAGAAAGTCTAACCGAACCAAATCACATTTTTCGCCAAATATTATTTTTGCTTTTATCAATTTTTAACGAAGTAAATGTGGTAGGTACTTGACAATATTTTGGAGGAGAAATGCCAAGCGTCGCCCAATATAATAAAGCTTTTAAAAAACCTCGTTTAAGACTTATATATATATCATGATCTTAGTGCTTGTACAGAATCAGTGTTGTATTCCAAATTTTCAAAAAGAGTAAATTTTGATAAACAGAAGTAAGAAAAGCCCCCTGTACCGATACAAAGACTAACCCAATTTGTAATGCCTTTTTGACGAAGGCTTTGACTAACTTCGTTTTGTGTGGTGGTTGAAAAAAAAAGCCCTTTAAGCAGTATTATTATTTTTTTTCACCATAGGTGGGTTAGTTCATGGGTGTACAGTAAGCTTTGAACAATTCCCCTTTGACATTAGCTGTACACATGAAATTTACGTATCAATGTATTAAACAAGTACATATACCTGTCTAATTTGTCTATATATGTTCATGTATATATCGGGAAAACTACCATGTGTAAGTCTCCTGGTCTCTTGTAGCTTCCTTATGTTCTTATAATCAAGGTGGTCACTTAATACAGTGCTAATCCAGTGTGATCCCTTGCTTACTCTATGGTTGTGAGACATGGACACTAAATAGCGACTTGAAGAGGCGAATCGATCCCTTTGTTAATAAGTGTCTTCGAAGAAGAATGGGGTATCGCGGGATGATTACGTGTTAAATCAGCGATTGCACCGTGAGACTGAATCGGAGCCTATTACCTGCATAGTCCATCAGCACCAAATTCGGCTATATGGGCATGTGGCACGCTACCCTGAAACCGATCCTTCTCATCGGGTTGTATCATTAAGAGACAATCCGGCGTGGAGGTCGTCAAGGGAGCGCCCACAAGGCTCGTCGCTGGGGCAAGTTGATGCTTCCTGTCGAGAGTTGCTTGGTATGGGAAGGGAGTCTGCATGGGAACTCATGCGTAGTGATCCCCGGGAGGGGCGTCGTAGGGTGGGCGAGGCGACGCGCCCCCCGGCGTATGCCCCCAATGATTGATTGATGATAATCCAGTGTCCAAGGCATTTGTAAGAGTTAATTATTTCAAGGTTTGCACCATCTACGAGGTTTTTTCCAAAATTTTAATTTTATATTGACTTTGAAACTCATAATCTAGCTTTTCTCTCTATTAATTTGACATCATGACTTAAATCAAATATTTTTCATTATCAGAAAGTTGTTGCAAACCTAAAACAGACGATGATAAAAAGTACAAAATCATATTTATGCATAAGAATAATAGGGGAGGCGATAGCAGAGTCGTTAGCGTCTCCGAGTGGCGTTCTTGGTGACCAGAGTTCGATCCCGAGTAAAAGGTAAGGTAAAGATGGGAGCATACGCTAAGCTGCGCGTGGCATGCGGTGCTCATCTCCGTGGCATTAGCCCTTAGAGCCTGTGGTGGGTGGAGGACCGTTACCCCGGGACACAGGGCTAGTGTGACTCCCGGGTTACCACAGTTACCTTCCCCAGGTTACCCCAGGTACCCATTTATCAACCCCGAAAGGAAGGAAGAACAGCTGGGTAGGCTGGTCACCGACTTGCCCTGGCCTGGGATCGAACCAGGGCCCGCAGATTCGTAGCCAGGCACGCTAGCTACTGCACCACGGAGGCGACTCACTCGATCCCGAGTGAGAACCATAAATCCACTTAAATCTTTCTGCAGCGTCGAGTGGCCTAAGAACACTCACATGCTGCCCATTAACTCTACCTTCGATTGCGAGTGCATCGGAGGACAAAACGGTTGGCGGGATGAGCCTCTAACCACAGGCGTCACTATAAAAATTCTGCCTGCGCCACCACGGGCGAGGGCCAATCATCACAACCCTCAAGTGAACCTCCAGGGCCTACCATCCGAGCCCTAGGTCACTGTCTTCTTTACATCTATGCCTATAGGCATAGATGTGAAAAGGAAAAGAAAAAATCCATCATATTTATGGAAACAAAACATCATGTTCTATATTTCTCGGATTTTCACTACGGAAGTTCTTTCATGCAAAATAAGAATATAAAAGGTGACAATATACTTTCTTGACAGACTCCTCATCTATTAAAAGCCCACGATAAGTTGTTTATTCCACCCAACATACATATCTTTAAGTTGATACCAGAAATCCATAATTCATACAAGGTAGCTTGGCACTCCATGCATTATTGATATCTAGCATTATTGATATCTAGCATTATTGATATCTAGCATTATTGATATCTAGCATTATTGATATCTAGAAGAATGTGTGACATGCCTACCGGTCGAATACCTTTGAGGCATCAAGGAAGGAAAATAAAACTGCCTAATGATATATATTCGAGTTTTTGTTCTTTCACACATGAACACATGTCTGTGGTATGCTTTTTTCGTAAAACCAAATGTCCAGAGTTGAGGAATGACGACATGTTGTTTAACAGTTAGATCACATACAAATTAGAAACAATACTTGCCAAAACAATACTAGGTCAATAATTCTTTTTTCTGAAATTTTACGACTTGTATCTTTTATGAAAAGGAACAATATGACGCATCATACGGGGGCGGAACAAGGTGTGTACAAATCGGGGGGCACAGGTAAATAGGGGGGCACCATAATTTTCATATATATCATGTTACTATAGATCCATTCATGAGATATTATTAGATCAACATTTTAAGTGATTTTTCTCGTGTGATTCCAATCTATTTAGTTATTCAAAGAGGGGACACCGCCCTGAAATGGGGGGCCACCGCTTTAAAATGGGGGGCACGTGCCGCCCCCCCCCCCCAGTTCCGCCACTGTGTGTTACCTTAGACAGCATACACAACCAAGCACCAATCACCAATCCTTAGTTACCAGTCATCCAATAGTCACCAGCAGTCAACTTTCACCACTCATCAGTCACCAGTTACCCAGCAGACAATATAATCTGACCTTGTTTTGTCTGCGGGTGAGGGACACACACACACATAGACTACTGCAAGGCACACAATGAATGTAACGCCTTCCACATATACACACACATGCATAACATGCGTGTTCCCTCATAGGGAAATCACGCCTAGTAGACATCCACCACCACTGTTAAACTTTTTTCTTGTTTTTGGGACACAGATATAAAACCACTTTCTCTGCTGTTTAATTTGGTGCTAGTATCATAATTTCTATTATTATGATTATCGCTTATCATTAACATTATTATTATTGTATATTTTATATTATTATAATGATCATAATTGCTATAATTATGAATATCATTATTATCATTATTTTATCACAATCATTACAATTGTTATTATTCGTAATACGATAGTGTCGAAAGCAGTAGTAATAAGAGTAGCGGTAGTGGTAGTAGTAGTGGCTTGTCTGGCAGTAGTGGTAGTAGTAGTGGCTTGTCTGGCTAGTAGTGGTAGTAGTAGGGGCTGTCTGGCAGTAGGAGTTGTTTTTATGGTAATTATAGTTTAAGTCCTGCACCCACGACTAATAAACAGTTTAATAAGGTAACGACTGAGAGCCTAAAGATTAAATTATCTTGTAGGAAATGTATTACCAGTGGGGGAGAGGGAGAGGGGGGCAGGTGGTGTAGGAGTGAGGATGCAAGACTCTACCCCCCTCCCTCTTCCTCCCTCCCTCCTTCCATTGAGCCCTGCACCCGGGTCCTCCCTTCATCAGACAGGCAAAGATGAAGTAACTTTAAAAGTATTTACATTAAATTTTTTTTGGAAAAAAAATGATGGCTATAACAAAATATATATAAATATATTTATTTTCCAATAAATCATTGGTCATATTATGACCGACGATTTATTGGAAAATACGATAAGGAAATGGAAGGAAAATGAACCCGAGCCCCGCGTGTATATGGACTCTTTTGAGCGATGTACATAGTACAGGTCCTGGAACGCATCCTTTTTAAAACCATTAAATCTTAAGTTTGATATACGATAGATCACTACACGATTAACTTTTCAGGAACATAACCCCATTGTATAAAAGAGGGAATACGGATATCCATTTGCATGCACTAGACGCTGTTGGCCTGCAACCTTTCTATAGAATGTTTGCCCAGTACAACACATTTTCGTAATAAATTGTTCGAATTTTTCAGTTACTGATATGCAACTTCTGGAAAACATGGATATTAGTATTTTCCAATACAAATTTTAAATAAGTATTTTTTTTAAATCAACGTACTAATAAATTGCATGCTATAAAAGCTAAAGCCAAGCCACTGCAATGCATTGAGACAGTGAATGCATGAGTAAACAAAGCCATAACATACAAAGGGTGAGCTTTGAGTGGAGACTTACTTTGTGTCTGTACTAGGTAGAAAGAAAAGATCCATTTGTAGATATAAGTGCTCAAAATGATCTACAAGTCACTTAGGCAACCGTAAAACATCTTGGTGAGATAGATAAAAAAGGGTGAGACTTCATCTTTAAAAAAGTTGCTTTCCAAAATTTTGCTAGTCTTAAATTAGGATGTCAAACATGTCAGAGAGTCTTATACGCACAAAAATACAGTAATTATCTAATTATTGTTTTCAAGAGTAGCTGAATATAGATTATTTTATCGGTAAAGCCCCCCCCCTAAAAAATGCACCCTTGGACCCCGAACCAAAACAAAAGGGGCTCCCCAAAACCTTCAAGGAGCCGGCAGCCC
>JACEEZ010013748.1:21010-36858 GCA_016584305.1 Chionoecetes opilio
TTTATTTAATATTATTTATCTCAGGTAGAAAAACCGCGAAAATCAATCACAGTCGAAACCCGCGAGCTAATGGTTTATGTCTTCAAATATCCCCATTTCAAGTTTTGCCACCTAAAAAAGTTCGGGGTCGATTGGTAATGTTTTTGAAACTGTGAGCCGTGCGAGCTTTTGGGTTGGTAGTGCCATTGTATACAAGTTTACTTGTATACAATGACAAGCATTTGTGTGTGATCTGTGAGCGTGTGGAGCGCCTCGTGTGTGTACTAATCTCGCGGTTTCTACCAGAGTTTTGGCGTGACAATTACATCTGTTGCTGCTAGTGTGGCTGGGGGTTGAGCCAAGTAGGCCAGGTGGTAGCGGGAACATTGATAAGGCTAGGTGCAGCTGAGGAGAAGTCGGAGGAGGAGCAGGAGGGGTTGGGGTAGTGTGGGGCCCAGAAACCGTGCCCATCAAGCTCTTCACTCGGGTTTGTTGTTTTTGGTGGTTTTTATTGGGGGTTGGAGTAGAGTGTGTTATGTTAACTAGTGAAACTTAACCTATAGTTAATATTATTTTTTGTGTAATATTTCAGTATGTTTTGATATTTAATGTTACAGTACAGTACTGTACCAAAAAATGAATACAGTACAGTACTATACTGTACTCTGCAATAAATGAATGAAGGGATGCAATGAAGTGAGGATGGGGGGTCTGGGTCCCATTAGCTTATTTACCGTAAGGCAATACATATAGTTTTCGCGGATTTGAGTTTCGCGCCGATAACAACGGTCCCGATTGGGCGAAAAACTCGGTGCCTCAGTGTACATGAGATACTGGGAAAACCCTTTAAGTTGGCATGCAAAGTAAAAATTAACCAAATTTATGGTTAATCTCAGGTTCATGTCATAATGACGGTTTACAAAAACTTTATTCCCTTGCAGATGAAATGAGTACCTTCATTTGTCTATAATTTTTTTTGGGAGTGTCATGTTTTTAAACTGCGAGCCAACAACAGCAGCAGTGTCGAAAACGTGTCGTCACTGCCGAGTATGTGATGAGACTCTGTGCGTAAGCGTGACTCTGTGCCATGGGACATAGTTTTTGAGAATTTTCTTGGAATATTTGCAACATATCAAATGTATAATGGGTGTGTCGAGCAGCAAGGGAAATGGTCGCGATTAAATTTGTCGTCATTTAAACAATTTTTTGTCAGTGATTCGATAGGGGCTTGAAAAAAATTGTAGTAATAAAAGCATTATCGAACATACAGAAAGATGAATTTCTATCTTATGAATAACTAGCCGCAAAGCCACCCTCCCCGGGCGGACTTTTTGGCTAGCTCTGCGGGGGGCTTTTGGTGGGCTTCGGCCCACCACCTGTGTTTGGTGGGCCTTCGGCCCACCAAACATGGACTCTCCAGATAGCCCCTTCTAACTTTCCTGAAATCATGGATGTAGAAATGTATGTATTCCCCCCACCCATTCACTCACCCATTACCCATCACCCCCCACCCATTCACTCACCCATTACCCATCACCCCCCACCCATTCACTCACCCATTACCCATCACCTCCCACCCATTCACTCACCCATTACCCATCACCACACACCCATTCACTCACCCATTACCCATCACCCCCCACCTATTCCCTCACCCATCACCCATCACCCCCAACCATCACCCCCCACCCATTCACTCACCCATCACCCCACACCATTACCCATCACCCCACCCATTCACTCACCCATTACCCATCACCCTACATCAAGGCTTCCTCAATTCTCGCAACCCACTTTTGTTTTCACAATGGGCCCCAGACATAACTACGTCACGGTTTGTTTACATCGGTGCATTGTGGGGATAAGGCGGGGTCGCCGCGGGTGGACCTACGAAGGGAAAACTACGGCGATGGAAGAATTTAGAGTTATTTTGCGCGAAATTTGATAATTCCAGGTGCTATATTACTGTGCTCTGTTTCTCGCTGACAACACTATAGAGAAGACCTGAGGTAATGGCTGATGTGCAGAGGCTTCTAAACCAAGAAAACAGTCATAACAGAGCCTCGTCAAAAGGTAAGCAACTGGTAGGTACGTAATGTGTCCCTACCACTTGCTTACTTCTTAATGAGACTCTGCTGTGACTGTTTTCCTGGTTTAGAAGCCTTCGCACATCAACCATCACCTCAGGTCTTCTCTATGTTGTCAGCGAGCACGGAAATATAGCACCTGGAATATCAATTTCGCCCAAAACAACTCGAATTTTTTTCATCGTCGTAGTCTTCTCTTTGTGGGCTGTACATATTCTGGTTATGATAGTATTAAAATACCTTATTAATTGGTTCCTTTTGTTGTCTTTCCTCATAATAAGTAGTGCTCATCATGGTTTAAGTGTTACTTGACGAGCCAATGAATACTCTTGAGTCTATACCAACATCACCAACCTTTGCTTTGATTTATCTTATTACTCCATCCATAAACAAGTTGCATAACCACGGTGACATTACCCATCCTTGCCTAATGGTACCTGCATGGTATGTCGTCTACCGATATTTTTGTCCCTACACAAATCGGGAGAACTCGCCGACAGTAATGGTTAGGTTGGTATCCGGTCATTTCGCCCACATGCCATTTCGCCACACCATAGAGTCATTTCGCCCACACTATGGAGTCTATTAGGAGCTAGGAGGTTGGGTTTTATATTTGTTTAGTGTGTCGAGAACCCCCAACCCCCCGCTAGGAGGTTAGGTTATATTTGTTTAGTGTGTCGAGAACCCCCAACCCCCCGCTAGGAGGTTAGGTTAGATTTGTTTAGGTTAGGTTAGGCTAGGTTAGATTTGGGTAGTTTAGGTTAGATTTGGTTAGGTTAGGTTAGATTAGATTTGGTTAGGATAGGTTAGATTTGGTTGGGTTGGTTAGCTTAGGTTAGATTTGGTTAGGTTAGCATATCGGTGGGTCAAGCCCCCTGCTAGGGTAGGTTAATTTTGGTTAAGTTAGGTTTATTTTGGTTAGGCAATTTTCGTCATTTCGCCCACAAGACATTTCGTCCACATGTAAGTCAATTCGCCCACATATAAGAGTCAATTCGCCCACTCTAAAGTCAATTCGCCCACACGATCCATGTCACGGAGTCATGTAACTATATCTTCCTCTGGCAGAAATGGAATGAACCACCTTGGGCGAAATGACGGTAAATTTCTAGTGTTTGCCCATACTCTCCCACTTCCCCCAAACAAGTTTGGGGACCTGTGGGAATGCGGGGTTTTCGGGTGGGGAACAAATTATGCGTCCCGGGAAAAACGTAATTAAAGAGTTTGTGTAGGGGGGGTAACATTTCCTAGATGTAGGGTAATTTCCTTATATCTAGAGAAAATTGCCTAACCAAAATAAACCTAACCTAACCAAAGTTAACCTACCCTAGCAGGGGGCTTGACCCACCGATAACCTAACCTAACCAAATCTAACCTAAGCTAACCTAACCTAACTAAATCTAACCTATCTAACCTATTAGATTTGGTTAGGTTAGGTTAGATTAAATTTGGTTGGGTTAGGATAGGTTAGATTTGGTTAGGTTAGGTTAGATTTGGTTAGGTTAGGTTATTGGTGGGTCAAGCCCCCTGCTAGGGTAGGTTAATTTTGGTTAAGTTAGGTTTATTTTGGTTAGGCAATTTTCTCTAGATATAATAAGGAAATTACCCTAGATCTAGGAAATTTTACCCCCCCTACACAACTCTTTAATTACGTGTTTCCGACGCATAATTTCATTAAGAAGTAAGCAAGTGGTAGGGACACATTACGTACCTACCAGTTGCTTACCTTTTGACGAGGCTCTGTTATGACTGTTTTCTTGGTTTAGAAACCTCTGCACATCAGCCATTACCTCAGGTCTTCTCTATAGTGTTGTCAGCGAGAACAGAGCACAGTAATATAGCACCTGGAATATCAATTTCGCGCAAAATAACTCTAAATTCTTCCATCGCCGTAGTTTTCCCTTCGTAGGTCCACCCGCGGCGACCCCGCCTTATCCCCACAATGCACCGATGTAAACAAACCGTGACGTAGTTATGGGTAGGGTCCATTCTCGCTAATAGGCTGCTAAAAAAAAAAAAAAAAAAAAAAGTGATCGGATCACCTCATAAGTGGGCTTATGACCTTCCTCTGGTCAACCTGATTCCAAAAATGTGCCATATGAGGTGTTTGCGCCACGGGGGGCGGAACCTATACCACACACACACACAGACAGACAGACAGACAGACAGACAGACACACTTTCGCTTATATTATTATAGATATAGAGTGCATCTGTTGTGATGAGTCACTACAGTAGTCCCTTAAGGGGAGGGGTAAGTATTCAGATGCGGAATTTAATAAAAAAAATACGCAAATTATGTTTTGGCATCTTCAGCCAGCTGAAACACCACCCAACTTTAGCGCGTATTTTAAATACCCTACGCGCGTTTAAAGGGCTCAGACGTCAGAGAGTGTTGCCATATCATCTAATACAAATTTTGTTTTCCATTATTTTTTACAGTTATCTTGTTATTCTATCTGAAAAAAAGTAGGCCTATGGGAGTAGGCCTACTGGGGAAACTCTGGGGAAAACAACGCGCTTCTCAAACCACTCCTGGGGTAGTGTGGAAGAGTTTGAACAAAGGCAAGGCCTTCTAGGAAGGCCCTGATAAAGGTATGTAGGTTTTTTATTATTTCTAATTTGGTCTATTAGATGAAAAGGCCCATTGCCGCTAAAATCGCCGCCAAGAATTGCTCTGGATACTTGCCTTCAAAATGCTGTATCTTTTCTATTTATTGATCCATTTCTGATCTGTTTGTTTTCTTGGAATTTTTATTAGAAGAGCTATAGTAATATATATAGCTATAGTATAACTATATAACTTACAAAGTAAACATTTCTGTTAAATGGATTGTTATAGGAGCAATTTGTAGCCAATCTTTGAGGACCGTTTTCTCAGAATTACTTTTTGACTGGTTTCTAATACTTCTATGTCTCTACTTGCTAAATTTTTAACCTATTTTGAATCTTTTAAGTTGGTTTTGATGAGTATGATATAAAGAGGGATTAATTTTGTCAAAATATTGATATATGAAAAAAATAATGTCTTAATCAGATGCAATGACATCTTGTTGTTGTTTTATTATGTTCTTCGAAAATTGTATAAATCTTGAAAACGAATCAAACATTTCAAATTCCGGCAACCAGATTAATAGAAATAAACTTCCTCTTTAAAAAGAACTTTAGAAATAAGCATTAGTAGCAAAACTGAAGGAGAGTCAGCTTGAAGAATGTATGTTTAAAAAAAAAAAAAATTATCATCAAAATTTCTAGATTTTTGGTTTGAAGCAGTTTGTAATAGTCCCAACATTGTGTTAAAGCTTCATAAAATGTCAACCCTTCCTTCTCTATGATGACCTGAATGCTTACTCCTCCCCTTAAAATAGGATAGAAGGGTTTGCAAGCCATGGTGGAACACTCACAAGTTCTAGTGTTCTGAGCAAAACACACTATAAAGTGCGCCAATACATATGTCGTCGACTGTACTTCAGAAGTTATTTGTAGTTACCTGGGACCTCATGGTAGTTGGGAAGTATTCCACGGACAGGAGTAATGGTATATTACACTGGTCGACACCAAAAATGGTTCTGAGTTCATTGTGTGTGGGTTGGGAAGCATTTACGCTGCTGATTTCAAAAATGGCATTTCTTTTTCTCTAGCACGTATAGTTTTTGAAATATCGGCATTTTAAATTTTAATAGCTATTATAATTATATACTTATATATAATTATATAATTAATCGAAACAATCCCAGTACGTTAATATATATTACTCGTAATTAAATTATGGTGGTGCCTGCGGCTTTATTAGGATCTAATGTACATATCTGGCAAAAAATATACTTAAATTATGTTACAAATATATCCGAAAATGTGCCACATCTTGGAATATCCGAAAATATGCCAAATCCCAGTAAATTTTGACTTTTATATATACACCTTTTTCACTGTCAACAAGAGGTTTGTACATACAGTTGAACCTGCCAGGTGAGCCTTTCGGTCGTGCTGGCCATTCCTTTTGTTTGTAATGTTTTGCTGTCCGTTCTAGAGTCCCACAAACAAAGAAACACATGTGCTTAGTGTAACCTAACTGGAGTCCTAGAAGTAAGGTATTACCTTCAGGTCCCCACACAGATTCCACTGATGTTCTTCATATTTAACAGCAGATAACAAAGTCTTCATAGTTTCATATGTTTCACTCATTTCATGGCCCTGCGCAATTGGAACACTCGGAAGCTTATTTCCTTTATGCAGAAGAACAGCCTTTAGCGTGTTTTTCCCTGAATCTATGAACCAGCCGCCACCTCACCTTATCATAAGTGTGAGACTCACAAAGTTGTTCCATGAGTGTGTCAACATCAAAGCAGTAACAGAGCTTGTGTTCCACCTTGAAGAAGCTTGAAAGTTCTTTATGTCTACGACGAAACGTGGTGATGAGAACTCCTTCTTGTAGCAAATTCCATTCCTTGAGACGAGATCCAAGGACTTCACTTTTCTCCTTGGGTAGATCTAGGTCCCTAGCAAGGTCATGTAGCATTTCCTGACTGATGAATTTGGGCTCTCTGTTGTCTGCCATTTCTTGAAAGTCTGTATCCACGGGATTATCCTCCTCGTTCGAATCTGATTCACTTATAGCACTTGTAATTGGAACATTTGGAACTGGGAGATCAGGACCATGTGGCACAGGCCTGATGGCAGAAGATACGTCAGGATACCTGATTTTAGCTCGCGTTTTTACTGAATATCCTTTGATGTTAGTGAGGCAGAAGTAGCAGTCAGTACTGTGATCCTTTTGTTCATGCCAAACCATTGGGATGCCGAATGCCATGCCTGATGGCCGTTTGCCACGCATCCATTCATTCAAGTGGTTCACACAGGGGTTGCAAGCTACGTGAGGGGCCCACTTCTTATCTTGATCACCTATACGGCACTTGAAGTAATGCAGATAAGCTGCTTTAACATTCTTTGTAAGAGGTTTCTTCAGACTGTCAGGGGTAAAAATTCCACATATGTAACAAAAACTGTCCGATGCATTCACACAGTTACGGCGCTCCATCACAGCCCGGTACAAGGTACTATATACAGTAAACCAACTAAAATTACGACCCACTAAATCAAACACATCAAATCTGCCAAGAAAAAAAATGTTTAAACATATGTCAATAGCTGTACGATCAGTAGGTAAAAATGTACTACACAGCCTGCTAACCCCTCGCCAATACGCAGCGCGCAACCCTCCCCTGCTCACTGCACAAACCACACTGACTCAAAAACACTGCACTGCCCTAAATAGGCTTGAGAAAGAAAATTAAGTTAAAAAAACATTGGTGAAACCTATTCTGCTGAGTTTAACCATATTTTTCAATGAATTGCGTCTGTTCAAAAACTGGACGTGATAAGTTAATGAACATCAGATTCGAGTTCACAGGTCGATTTACCTATATCAGCTTCATTTAGTCAAACCATATTTTGATTTTTTTTTCTGTTCCCATCTGTTTATCAACTCCGNGGGGGGGGATGAAACGTGGAAGGGAGGTCGTTAGGGAAGGGTGGATGACATGTTAGGGTGAGGATGGAGTGGGGGTGGGATGAGGTGGGGGAGTGTGGGTAATGTGAGGATACGAGGCGTGTGCGAGGGAGAGTTTGAAGGGAACGAATGATAAGAGGAACGGAGAAATGGAGAGAGGACGCTCGTGTTCGCCTGCATGTTGAGGTGGAGGGGAATGTGGGAGTGTGGGAGTAGTGGTTGTGACAGGGACAATGATTGGCATTGTGGAAGGGAGTGTGGGAGTGCATGGAGTGGTGGTGGTGGTGGAGGGGAGTGGGGAGTGCAGGGAGTGGTGGTGGTGGTGGGTGGCGGGGACAATGATCGGTACCCTACTGTCATCTGCTGGTGGTGGTGTTAAAAAGTAACCAGGTGAACAGTACGTATTTTGAATTTCCCCCAATATTTTGCCAATGGGACCCATCCATCGCCAATTTCAAAGGCACACGCCCACTTTTCACATTCATAGTTTTTGTTTGATTGTTATACACTTTTGTTTTCAAAGTTTGAGTGATACAATTGATAAATAACTACTCTGCACATGTAATGCTAGAAGTATCTGTGTAATAGATGTACATATGTGACAGGTAACAGATATGGAGTTGTAGAAAAAAACGTTTGACGGGTTTTTTGGAATCATTGCTATTTCTAATGATAATAATCTTTTTTAATTCCCCCGAATGTCCGTCTGTCCGTCCGTCAGTTCAGCTAAGATTCCTACATATATGTCCCAATATCAACCAAATTTTCAGGAAAGATTAAGGGACATGCGTGAGATGGAGAAAAACTATACTTGCCCAGGTTTATCCAATATCTTCATTATTTGATAAAAGTTTAAAAAGAAAATTAAGGGATCCGAAATAGATACCAAAAAATCCAGTACGAGTATCTTTTTCAGCATTAAACTCCCTTAACATTGCAGGCCAAATACTTTAATGCAATGCAGGTGATAATTTGTATGAGTTACACGTAAAGTGGTGTTTCATCCCAATATATTCCTGAAAAAACCTAACCTCGTGCGCCGTTCATCATCAAAGTGAATCGTTTTTTATATAAACATTTTCAAAGTAATGTCGAGCTCTTCCGGTAGTTGAGGTAAAATTAGCTAAACAAATCGTAATTATTTTGTGTTACTTCATAAATTTGATCACAGATAGGAAAATATTTACCACCGGAAATACTCATTTTGGGGTGCAGAAGTCAAAACTCAATTGCATTTTGTGTGTGACGTTAAATAGAGGTTTTATGTCACGCCACACTTCAAAGGTTGTAACGAATAGGGTATAAATCAGTTTGTCTGTAAGTACCCCTCACCGGTTGAGAGAGAAAAAAAGAGAGAGGAGAGAGAGAGAGAGAGAGAGAGAGAGAGAGAGAAAAGAGGAGAGAGAGAGAGGGGAGAGAGGAGAGAGGAGAGAGGAGAGAGAGAGAGAGAGAGAGAGAGAGGGGAGAGAGAGAGAGAGAGAGAGAGAGAGAGAGAGAGGGGGAGAGGAGAGAGAAGAGAGAGAGAGAGACGAGAGAGAGAGAGGGGAGAGGAAGAGAGAGAGAGAAAAGAGAGAGAGACGAGAGAGAGAGAGAGAGAGAGATATTGATATTGATAAAATTTATTTGGCCATGTAGTTTGTACATATGAAAAATTTACATATAGTGATAAAGCCAGGTCCATAAGCCGAAGTTTTTATAGGCCCTAAAAGCTATAATCATAATAACATAGAAAGGGGAAATGGTCAGGCCTTTTTGAAAATATAAACATTTTATGGATGATAATATGGAAGTTAACAATAGTAAACCAATCATTTTAAATGCATAAAAAAAAAAATTAATAAACCATAAAAAAACAACAAACAATATGACATTTATGGTTGTAAAGAGCTTATAAATTCATTGTATTTGTCAAGCATGCTTTATCAAGTTACGTTGAAAGTTTTAAGTTTTCATCAGTAATAAAATGTTCTGGTAAGTTGTTCAGTTTTTAGTTCCTCTTGACAAGATACTCTGTTGGCATGTGATGCCTGCACAATGGTATACGTAAATCATGTGGTCTTGGGTACATTGTGGGGTATTGCCTAAAGCCAAGGTCTAAAGGTAAAGAGTGTATGGATTTATGTACAAAAAGTTTGGTTTGAAGGAGTATGATATCTGGAAGCTTTAAAAAATTTGAAGTCTGGGAAAAAATACTGATGGTATGGTCATAACGATTTTTAAAGAACATAACACGTAACAACTTTTTTGACTAATAAAGAGGCTGTCAATGAAGGTTTTATAGGCACCTCCCCATAAAGATGAACAATATAAAAGATGTGGATATATTAGGGTAAAATAAATTTGTAGTAAACATTTTACATTCAAATAGTCCCTTAGTCTGTAAAGTAGCCTGTGTATAACGATACCCTAGTTTTCACCATATCAATATGTTCTTTCCATTTCAAACTTACTATCATATATATCCCTAAAAATTTTAAATTTCGAAAACCTCATGTAATGATAGATTTTTTATCTTTATTTGTGGTGTACTGGCTGAGTCATAAGGGGACTGGAGCCATAAAGCAAGTTTTATTAATTTTTAAATTTAAATTTTGTTGCTCTTAACCCAATTTTGAAACTTTATTTAATTTTTCATTCAATTAATTGTAATATTTCAAGATTGTGGCCTTGAATAAAGATTGTGGTATCATCAGCGAAAAGTATGAATTCAAGTTATTACTGTACGAATGATGTCATTTATGTATATTAAAAAAAGCACAGGACCAAGAATTGAACCCTGGGGTAATCCACATGTGATGTCATTATAAGGAGATGATGTATTATTATATGATGTATATTGCTTCTAGACTTAAATAATTTTTGAACCAGTTGTGAGCACTACCATTCCATAGATAGATAATTTGTGTAATAAGTTTGGGTGTGAGAAATTGTGTCAAATGCTTTTGTGAGGTCACAAAAAAACTGTTATTTGTAGCATTTTTATTGTCCAGTGCATTGTAAATGTTCTGACAGATATGGTAGACGCTAATTCAGTGGAAAACTGGGGACGGATCCATTTTGAGTTGGATTTAAAATTGAGTGTTTTGAGGGGGTAACCATTAATCTCAGTCCCATTTACTTTTCAAAAACTTTACTAAAGCTTGGCAATATTAAAATTTGGTCTATAATTTTGCATTAAAGAATTGTCACCTTTCTTAAAAAAAAGGGACAATTCGAGGCAATTTCATTCGATCGGGAAAAGGTACCCTCTTGAAATGATTATTATAATGAATACTAGAAATGGTGAAATTATTTCAGAGCATTCTTTTATTTTTTCATATTTATTTCATCATGGCCAGGAGATGTAACTTTCATATTTGCAATACTGTTTTTTTTCAGCGGGTGGTGTAGGTCTTAAATAAAAAGAAAAAGGGAGTGGTTCTGGAAGATATATTTTAAAATGGCTCTTGTGTATCTTGAAATGTTATTAGCAAGTGTGCTACCTATACTGCTAAAAATGATTATAAATGACCTACCCACATTTTGATTATCAGTGATTGTATCGCCTTTGACAAGAAAAGAAGGTGATATCCTAGTTTTATTTTACCCAGTAGGTTGTTGATTATGTCCCATATTTTTTTAGGATCCCCAGCATGATCTGAAAATCTAGTTTTATAATAATTTTCTTTTGCTGTTCTTATTGTTGCCGTCAATTTATTTCTAAAAAATTTAAAAAGTATTTTTATATTAAAGGCCCATTTTGCAATATAGCTTTGTAGTTTATTCCGTTGTTTGATCAACTTTTTAATAGGGGGTGTAATGTATGGTTTGCCTTGATGCTTTTCTTTGATTTTGTTGTTTTTCAATGGAAAGTGCTTATTGTACAATTCTAAAAACCTATCATATATTATCAAAAAGATCATTTACATCACAATCCAATGCATTGTATTCCAGTTAAATTTGCTAAGTCATCTTTGAAAATCATATATTTTCAATGTCTAGTTTTCTTTTTGTGAAAGCACTGTGTTGGAAGTATAAACTATCATTTACTACTGAAAAATAGCTATAAATAGGGAAAAGATCACTAATTGAGTTAAATATTATCCCCCTTGTTAAATAATTATCAAAATTATTTGTCCAGATAGATCAATGATTGTGGCCGAATTTCTAGTTTCACGTGTTGGTTTATTGATTGTGGAAAAGAAGTAGTAACTATGGAAATATTATCAAAATTTGAGCATTTTTTCATTATGATTTAAAATATTAATATTAAAGTCTCCCATAAAATAAATAGGTGGCCTAGAGGTTGATAAAGTGGTAATGAATAGTTTAATAGATGCAATAAAATCATCAATATTAGAATTAGGGGGTCTATATATCATGCCAATAATTAAAATTGTGTGGTTGGGTAATTTCAAGGAATAATGATTCAATGTGAGCAAATTGCAAAGGGAAAATTCTCTAATAGTATTTGGGCCTGAAAACATTTTGTGAAGATAGATGGCAATACCTCCACCCTTTTGTATTCTTATTATTGAAGTAATTTTCATAACCTTCGATGGGAAAAAGTTGACAGATGGCATCACTGAGGCGAGTTTCACAAAAACCTAAGACATCAAATTTCATAATAGTTGCATAAATACATTGCTCAACACAACTATCTATATGAAGAGGTAAACTACAATATTAAAAGCTAGTAAATTTAAACCTGAAGGGGATTCATTGATCATTCTATTAGAGTCATCACAAAAAAGTAATTACAGGTGGTTTTTACATGCGCAATTAACAGGAAAGTTTTTGGCTGCATTACCATTGTCAGCATGTTCAAAGGGATTGTAAATCATATTATCAATAATGTGTAAAGGGAAATTGTGTTGTACATTTATTAAATAAAGTAAGGAGATCATTATTGTTCAAAATAGCAAAAGGAAAGGAATCTTGATCCCAAAATTAGGGTTAAATAATCTAACTGAATTTAGGTTACTTATCTTACTAACAAAAGGGTTTAACGCCCCTTCCGTGGGGGTAAATTGTTTTTCCTGTGGTATCCTGACCCTGGGACAGCATCGGGGAAGCCGTCGGTAGAGTCCCGAGGAACAGGCACCCCTAGGGCCCAGCTATCCCAGAGAGAGAGAGAGAGAGAGAGAGAGAGAGAGAGGGGAGAGAGAGAGAGAGGGGAGAGAAGAGAGAGAGAGAGAGAGAGAGAGAGAGAGAGATGAGAGAGGAGAGAGAGAGAGAGAGAGAGAGAGAGAGAGGAGAGAGAGAGAGAGAGAGAGGGGAGAGAGAGAGAGAGAGAGAGAGAGAGAGAGAGGAGAGGAGAGAGAGAGAGAGAGAGAGAGAGGGGAGAGAGAGAGAGAGAGAGAGGGGAGAGAGAGAGAGAGATAAGAGAAAAGAGAGAGAGGGGAGAGAGGGAAGGAGAGAGAGAGAGGAGAGAGAGAGAGAGAGAGGGGAGAGAGAGAGAGAGAGGAGAGAGGAGAGAGAGAGGGGAGAGAGAGAGAAAAAGAGGGAGAGAGGGGAGAGAAAAGAGAAGAGAAGAGAGAGAGAGGAGAGGGGAGGAGAGACGGAGAGAAGAGAGCGAGAGAGGAGAGAGGGAGAGAGGGGGAGAGAGAGAGAGAGAAGAAGAAGGAAGGAGAGAGAGAGATGAGAGGAAGAGGAGATGAGAGAGGAGAGAGAGAGAGAGAAGGAGAAGAGGAGAGGAGAGAGAGGAGGAGAGAGGAGAGCGAGAGCAGGGGAGAGCCGAGAGCGAGAGCGAGGAGCGAGAGGAGAGCGAGGCGAGAGAGCAGAGAGCGAGAGCAGAGCGAGAGAGCGGAGACGAAGCGAGAGCGAGAGCGGAAGAGAGAGAAGAGTGAGGAGAAAAAAGAAAATAATATCGATCCCAGATCCCAGCATATATGTCGTTCCATTCACAGGGGTTATTAAAGAGTGGAATGAGAGAGTAACAAAAGGTGGAGGGATTGATAGGTATGGGGGGATGTGGTGAAACAGGTGGAGGGCAGCAGCAGGAAATGGGTGAAAGGTAAACCCGGTTACGAAAGGAAAGGGTGGAAGGGGAGAAAGGCGGGTTAAGAGGCATTGTCTCAGTGGTTGTCGACTGTGAGACTACACGGTTCCAGGTGAAGATACTCAAAGGGCGGCAGGTGGGGGGTTTAATGTTACTAAAGAAAGGCCACCTTTGGTCTAGGGACTCCCATGCAATTTCTCACTCTCTCTCTCTCTATTCTTCTGCGTTCATTTATGCCCCCTTTCTCGTTCAGAACAATCCAACCCTGCTATGGTTATTTCCTCATCCACTCCCCACTCCATTCTGTCTAACGAACCTTTACACGCAAAGATAAGGGAAAGCTTTAGTACAAGCCGATAACACAGGGATAATTTTAGTCTTCCGGCAGTATTATGTTCCAATTCAAAGTTTTCAATATGTATGAAATTTCATCACTGCATGTACATCACCTACTGTATTTAAGTATGTGAGTTTATTAGTGGTTGTAATTATAGTAATCACCACACTGCTATGAAATCAGAGGTCTTCATGGGAAATTTTAAGAAAATTGATTTACCTCTGGGAATTTTTTTTTATCCGCTACATATCCGTATCCGCATCGTACGTTACGATCCGCTACAAGATTTAACTGAAGTGAGTGTGATTACACATGAACATTTCAGTAGAATTTAAAAATACAAAGTTATATCAAAAATTTGAAAAATATAGGGTTTAATACACCAATTTTTTTTTTTTAAGATATAAAGTGACAAAATCGGAATTATTTTTAGTTTGTACTAGTGTAGTACAATTGATAAGCTTTTAAAAACTAACAACAGAATAATGTGGTCCATTGAACATTTATTTTCAAATTAAAAGAAGTGATGAATTTACTAAAACCTGAGGTAAATAAATACCACTACACTTTCTCTCAAGTTTAGGACATGAGAAGTTCAAACAGAAAAGTCTCGCTTATCTTAGATTCCTTTTTGAAAGAAAAATAGGTTTTAAGGGCAGTAGTGATGAATAAGGACAGCTTGGTGACCAAATTGGAGAAATGTTATGTCCACTCTCTTAAGTACATAAGGGAAAATCAAACTTGATTCTACACTGAGAAACTGAATGAATGAATCTTACAATAGTTTGTTTATTTGTTTGTTTGTTCCCAACATTAAAAGGTTGTAATATAAATAGGAATTTTTTTCCATTTTACGAAAATGATGAGTCCAATTTTCACGAGGCGTGTGGGCTGGAGTCACTTAGTACATAATCATCCAGCACCTATCCTTTATATAACTAGCTGGATTATTACATTCTTTGTCAGAAACTTGGCAGCTGCTGTACTGACAAACAAATTAGTTCACATTGTCTACAAACAAATCGCTTAGTCGCACATGACGTGCATTTGCATGGCATTGGGAAGTCATCTGGCAGTAAGACCTGACATCGTTCCGGCTCAAGGATGCCACCAGCTGCGCTGTAGCCAAAATTCCTTGGATCAAGGTACACTTTCTCCAGACAGTGTAGCTGCATGTACGTCCTGTAAAATGCCCTGAGAATATGCCCTTGATAGAAAGATTGCTGGGGGTTAGGTCAAGGATAGTCTTTTTGGGTGTGTTGGAAGAGGTGATATCTTAGCCCATCCATTGTTTTGCATTGTGTTATAGACTTGTAACATTAACTAGAAACTCTTCTATCAATGGAAAGTAATTGATAGAATGAATTAAATCTGGCACCCGCGTGCCAGACGGCGGGTGGTAGCTCTGTAGCTTCCATCCAGTGATGCACGCAAGTTCAATGGCTACCTCCACGTCACGTGGGGGGACGTCAGCTCCACTAATCGGTGGTTAGTGTGCGAGGTGGGTTTCATCCACTCTGCTAATAGCCTGTCCGTTATCTGTTCCTCGTATACGCGACCACGCAGCCTATATTGGTCCCCTATATCTTGGGGCTTTCAGCGTAACCGGGATGACGCCGATGGAGAGGGGTTGAGAACTCTCCGGGTCGCACGTTTCTGTTGTCAAGGTATACGTTGTGAGGTTGGCGACAATCCCCGCGCAAAGGCAGGGATTGGGGAAATCTCATTTCGTGCTTCCCGAAGTTTTGAAGGTAGTGACACGGATGGCTTTCAATCAGCGCTTTTGCCGAATTTTTGTGAATCACAACTTTGAGATGATGCGTGTGCAAGTATTGCAAGTTTGTGTCTAACCTCTCAGCCAAGATATGAAGAGGAATATATCTGATAGTATTCCCACACCAGCAGGTGCTGGTGAAAAGATTTGTCTACACGTGATCGTGTACTTAATCAAGCTATC
>JACEEZ010013749.1:0-45000 GCA_016584305.1 Chionoecetes opilio
GGGTGATGGGAGGGAATAGGTGGGGGGTGTGGGTAAGGGTGTGAGTGAATGGGTGTGGTGGTGAGGGGTAATGGGTGAGTGATGGGTGGGGGGTGATGGGTAATGGGTGAGTGAATGGGTGGGGGTGTGGGGTAATGGGTGAGTGAATGGGGGGGTAATACATACATTTCTACATCCAGGATTCAGGAAAGTTTAGAAGGGGCTATCTGGAGGGTCCGGTGTTTGGTGGGCCGAAGGCCCACCAACGCAGGTGTGGGGCCGAAGGCCCCCCCAATACCCCTCCGCAGGGCTAGCCAAAAAGTCCGCCCGAGTGCGGCTTTGCGGCTAGTATATATTATATATATATATATATAATAATATATATATAAATATATATATAAATATATATATATAATATATATATATATAAATATTTTTAATTATATATATAAAAACATATACATATACATATATATATAATATATAAAATATATACATAACATATACATATAATATATTATATATCATGAAGTTTCAGGGTGACAGAGACACTCGGATATTTGGGGGTTGTTTATGCAACGTTTCGCCAAGGCACTTGGCATTATCAGGCTAAAATAGTTAAAATTTAATATTTGTAATGCTAAAAAGCGAACATCTAAAAAATTAATTCTAAGAAACAATAAAATATTCCTATATTTTCTAAAATTACTAACTAATAAATAAAATATATTTGTACTTAACGGCCCTTTGGGTTTGGTGTATGCTGTCTGAGTTGGTAGAGGACTGAATGAACACTGGTTTTGTGGGTGACATTTCACTTTGTGTGGGGCGATCGAACCGAGAGTCGGGCAATCGAACAGTGGTAGTCAGTTGAGTATATGTATTTGTTGTGAAATGACTTGGTTTTTTAAGATCAGGGGACAAGTGCTGATGTGTATAGCTTAATAATTTAGTGTCACTAGGGTAGTGGGGCCGTTGGATGGGATACTAAAGTCCATTCATAGAAAAAGGGTGATCTAAATCATGTGGTGTGAGCGGATTGCGATTGCGAAGGTGAAGAATGGGTCGACCAGTAACGTGAGAACCCTTTATGCCAGAAAGCCTAAGGGTTAGATTGCTTTCTGAGCATAAAGGTGTTTCTGCACGTACTGGTCGACCCATTTCTTCACCTTCGCAATCTGCCAATCCGCTCACACTCACATGATTTAGATCACCCTTTTTCTATGAATGACTTAGTATCCTATCCAAGGCACTACCCTAGTGACAAATAAATTATTAGAAGCTATACACATCAAGCACTTGCCCTGATCTTAAAAACCAAGTCCCTTCACAACAACTACATATACTCAAATGACTACCACTGTTTCGATTGCCCACTCTGGTTCGACGCCCCACCAAGCTGAAATGTCCCCACCAAAAACCCGTGTTCATTCAGTCCTCTACCAAAATCAGACAGCATAACACCAAGGGCCGTTAAGTACAAATTATATTTATTTATTAGTTAGTAATTTTAGAAAATAGGAATATTTTTTGTTTCTTAGAATTTAAATTTTTTTGATGTTCGCTTTTAGCATTACAATATATTAATTTTAACTATTTTTAGCCTGATGATGCCAAGGCCTTGGCGAAACGTTGCATAAACAACCCCAAGTATACCGAGTGTCTCTGTCACCCTGAAACTCATGATGAATTTAACAAGAAAATCTACTATAATATATATATATATATTTCCTATACATATCATATATATATATTATTTTATTATATATATATTATATATATATATATACATTATTATATATCGTTAAAGGCGATAGCTAGTTCAGCGTTTATTATCTTTTTAAAGATATTTTCTCTTTGTTTTAAGAGTATCTTATTCTCTTTTGTAATCACTTTTATGACTTCGCAGTAGCTTGTCATTTTTGCTGTATCGCGATTTCGGGTCTAAGAACCCTTCTTCAGCAGCATGTGGAAGATGTTTTCTCCTCAGTTGTAGAGGTGAGCATGACTTAGTTGCGTTGTTGTTGTTGTTGCAGATTGTCATCCATGGATGAATGACGTGGGCCATACAGCCATAAAGGCAGCCCACAGCTGAATGCGTATCCAGTGAATCGGCAAATGAGGACCCCCGATGCTCACGAAGGTGGGAAGTCTGACTCGCCCGCGTCGCGAAGCGTCAGAAGCACCCCACCCTGATATGGCGACAGGGATCTGTTACATACACACAAAAAAAAAAAAAAAAAAAAAAAAAATACAAATATTGATATATGGCCCACGGTGTTGGAAGCCAACTCTCAGTAGCAGAGGGAGTCTAATTGACGCGCATGTAGCGACGTATTAGAGGCACCCTATTGCTCTTTGGAGTTGGGGTGCACCTACCAGGACAGGAGTCAGAATACTCAGCTTAGCGAGGTGATGGATGGTGCGTGACTAGCCTGGCAAGTGCATCATGGGAAGTATTGGCTATGACGTCTTTGGCGGCAGCGTGACCCCTGGCTAGCATATCGGAGGTCACTGGACAGTCCATAACGTAGTGCTTCAGTGGGGACACTGTCTCGGCATCGCAGTGGCAGCATGCTAGGGGCAGAGTGCCTTTTATTTCTGCGAGGCATTTGTAGCCAGTTCTGACTCGGTGCAGCGCGTTCCTCGTTTTCCTGCCGATGTTTCTTGGAAAGGGCGGGGTGTTAGTCCTGGTGGTGTTGTACCAGTGCGCGCTTGAGGTGGGGTTAGTGATCCAAGGGCGGAGACAAGTTACGGCCTGTTCGTGGCTAAACCTCCTGACGGAAGCCTTGATCTGGTAGATGCTGGGCGGAATGGGCGCGGTAACCTGGGGAAGACTGAGCGCCTCCTTGGCCGCTAGGTCAGCCGCTTCGTTGCCAGGTATCCCTGTGTGGCTCGGACTTAGTTGCGGAGTGAAGCGCTATTTATTGACGAAGTCTGGCTGCCACGAAGCCTAGTGGCGGCGCTGATTGGTAGATAGCTTTTGCTTCTTGTCTCCGTGAGTGGGAGACGCTTATTGGTTGTTGACTCCTCGCTTTATTTCTCTGTGAGTAGGCTGTTATTAGCTTTTGTTCTTTTCATTCTTGGTAGAGCTTGTAGGTCGTTTGCCTGTACCTACAAGCTCTACCAAGCATGAAAAGAACAAAAGCTAATAACGGCCTACTCACAGAGAAACAAAGCGAGGCGTCAAGAACCAATAAGCGTCTCCCACTCACGGAGACGAGAAGCAGAAGCTATCTACCAATCAGCGCCGCCACTAGGCTTGTCAGCCAGACTTCATCAATCAATAGCGCTTCACTCCGCAACTAAGTCATGCTCATCTCTACAACTGAGGAGAAAACATCTTCCACATGCTGCTGAAGAAGGGTTCTTAGACCCGAAATCGCGATACAGCAAAAATGACAAGCTACGGCGAAGTCATAAAAGTGATTACAAAAGAGAATAAGACACTCTTAAGACAAAGAGAAAATATCTTTAAAAAGACAATAAACGCTGAACTAGCAATCACTTTTAACGAGATTTGTCTCACAGAAAATCTCCTGCCCGTATATACTCTGTATGTATATATATATATATATATATTATATATATATATATATATATATATATATATATATATATATATATGCGAATATTACATAATATTTCAAGTAATACACTATTTTTGATATCATACAATCAATCAATCAATCAATCATTGGGGGCATACGCCGGGGGGCGCGTCGCCTCGCCCACCCTACGACGCCACTCCCGGGGGTCACCACGCGCGAGCTCCCATGCAGGCTCCTTTCCCATACCAAGCAGCTCTCGACAAGAAACATCAACTTGCCCCAGCCACGAGCCTTGTGGGCGCCCCCTTGGCCTCCTCCACGCCGGATTGTCTCTTACAGATACAACCCGATGGGAAGGATCGGTTTCAGGGTAGCGTGCCACATGCCCATATAGCCGAAGTTGGCGCTGACGGACTATGCAGGTAATAGGCCTCGATTCAGTCTCACGGTGCAATCGATGATTTGACACGTAATCATCCCAGGAGTGAGGCAAGGGTGCGTCCTTGCCCCATCACTTTTCAACGCTTGTATGGACTGGGTATTGGACAAGGTTGTAGATCAAAGTGATTGTGGAGCATCCGTCGGCAACACCATGATCACTGATCTTGTTTTTGCCGATGATGCAGTAATCTTTGCTGAGTCGCTGGAGGTCCTGGTGATGGCTCTCGAGGCGCTGCACGAGGAGGCAAAGCCTTTGGGACTTGAGGTCTCCTGGCTCAAGACCAAGGTCCAGGTGTTTGGAGACTTACTAGATGAAGCAGTACAGTCTGTTCATGCGTGTGGCGAGGACATTGAGATCTTGGAAAGTTTTACATACCTTGGTAGCGCAGTCCATAATGACGGCGGGTCACGTCAAGAAGCCTTACGGCGGATTGGCATAGCCCACGGTGTTATGGACTCGCTCAGCGGGAGTATTTGGCGTTGTCGGTACCTGTGCAGGAGGACAAAGATCAGGATCTTCAAGTCGCTTGTGATCCCTGTCTTACTCTATGGTTGTGAGACATGGACACTAAATAGTGACTTGAAGAGACGAATCAATGCCTTTGGTAATAAGTGTCTTCGCAGAATCATGGGGTATCGCTGGGATGATTACGATATCATACAGGTAACTGAAAATGTTTGCATGTGTTGTAAGAGATCAGCTATAAAGATATGAATGTCTACCGTAAATAACAGTATAGTCGCCACCTGTACTAATGTCGCCAGGCGCCATATATTACGAATTATAGCATCACTACTGATTTTTATGTGCCACTGAAGATGATACACAGTAGTTTATATCATGACTGTATAATCTACCCTGTTTCAGCGTAGTTTTATGCTTTGTATCTGTAAGTATTTACGGTTTCAAATTTCCTACTGGTTTTTTTTTCGGGCGACGACGACGGCGGGAGGACACTAAACATAGACACTAGGTGGCGATTTTTGTGTAGCCCGTTACCAACGGCGCCACTGTTTTATTTTTATAATTTGTTCATTTATTGCCATAATATGACACATGAAGACACAAAATGACACAGACTCTCCAGATAGCCTTTTCTAACTTTCCAGAAATCATTAATGTATAAATGTAAGTATTAACGCCACCATTCAATTTTCAATTTTTTCAGGTTGCGGGGCGATGACCCATTCTTACACGAATACTTACATGATAATATCTTACATGAATAATTATTATTGCAAAGCTTACACTTCGCAATGTCATTCGAGATAATCTCGAAATACGTAATCCCAAACTACACTGGTGTGAATGGACGCCATTACGCAGTAGGCTGCTGCAATACTGTTCTTCAAAGAAAGTTGATTGTGCTCGTGGGTGACAGAGAAGAGCGCGTATATGCTTACTGCAGGAGGCAATGAGTTGAGTTGAGTTCAGTAACAGTGACCTTGAGAGTAGCGGCTGTCACTCTGCTGGTGGGTGGAGGATTGAGGTAGTGTTCGAGGGACTATGACCTAGCCTACCACTACGCCTCCTTACCCCATTCTTTTAATTAACGCTCGGCTAAACTTCATTTTTGTTATTTATTTCACTGTTTTTTGTGTAATATTTTTCAAGTTATTTTTGCTTATCTATTTTCGCAAATATTGCATTGGGGCAAATTGCTGCGAATATTGCAAAATCTCGCAAGTGCGAATGCGAATGCGAATGCGAATATTGAAAAACAAGCGAATATTCGCAATTGCGAATGCGAATGCGAATGCGAATATTGAAGAAACAAGCGAATATTCGCAATTGCGAATGCGAATGCGAATATTCGGTCCATCAATATATATATATATATATATATATATATATATATACGTATATATATATAATAATTATATATATATATATATGATATATATATATATATATATATATATATATATATATATAATATATATATATATATATATATATGATATGTATATATATATATATATATATATATATATATGTATATGTATATATATATATATATATATATATATATATATATATATATATATATATATATATATATATATATATATATATATATTTATTATATTTATTTATTTATTTATTTATTTATTTATTATTTATTTATATATTTATAACATCACAAAAGACTGACCAAGAGCAAAACAAGAAAGCAACTAAAAGCCCGCTTAGTTGTCAGTCCCTATAAAGAAGACATTAAGAAAAGAAAGGGGGGGTGGGTTACTTTAGTTCGGGAGGTGTCTTGAAGAAAGACTCCTCTCGTGAAGAAGTTTAAGTCGTAGAACGGTGGACAAATTGAAACAGACAGAGAGTACCAGAGATTACAAGTGAAAGGGATTAATGAGTGAACATTACATTATATGATACTACATTATTATCATCATTATATCATTATCATTATTATCAATACATTATTATTATGTGACGTCTTACATTATGAAGATGGATATAAAAGTGATGAGAATGAGTACAAAGCCTTGTGCAGCGAGGCCGCGGGAGGGGGGGAGGCATGCAGTTAGCAAGTTCAGAAGAGCAGTGAGCATGAAAATAAAGGTAGAAGATAGCCAGAGAAGCAGCTTTGCGGTGGTGATTTAAATATTGAAGACAGTCAATCAGAGGAGGGGAGCTGATGAGACAAAAATATTTTGACTCACCCTGTCTAGAAGAGCTGTATGAGTGGATCCCCCCCAAACATGTGAGACATACTCCATATATGGGCGGATAAGACTTCTGTACAAAGTAAGCAAATGGGAGGGAGAAACAATGGACGCAGACGCCACAGGACACCAAACTTTTAAAAAGGTGTTTTAGCAAGAGATGATAGAGATTGTAGATAGAGAACTGGAGATTTCCAGTTCAGATATTTAGTAAAGGTTAGTCCAAGAATGTTCATTGTTGAAGAGGGAGACAGTTGGGTGTCATTGGAGATGAGAGGATAGTTGTTTGGAAGGTTATGTCGAGGAAATAGGTGAAGAAATTTGACTTTTGAGCCATTGAACAAAACAAGGTTTGCTTTGTCCCAATCAGAAATTATAGAAAGATCACAAGTTAGGCGCTCACTGGCATCTCTCATTGAGTCACTTAGTTCATGTTGAGTTGGACGCCTAATGAACGACGTTGAAAAAAATGTAGGGTAGAATCAGCGTAGGAATGGATAGGGCTTTGAGTTAGACTTAGAAGATCATTAATAAATAATAGAAAGAGAGTGGGTGATAGGACAGAACCCTGAGGAACACCGCTATTGATAGAATAAGGAGAACAATGACCATCTACAGTAATTGCAATAGATTGGCAAGGAAACTTAACTGACTTAATTGTTATCTAAAATGTTCTGTTGAACATCAACTCAGCTGGTGACTTGCCAGTTGCTGAGTGGATTGTCTTTCTCTGATTACTACAGAAATCTACAGACTCTAGTATCTAAGCTGCTGTTACGGAATTTCCTCAATCCTTCCTTCAAGGTTCGTACTGCTCTTTCAGCCTGTCCATTAGATGAAGGGTTATATGGAGCAGGAGTTACATGTTTGACACCATTCTTCTTAAAAATATGCTGCATCTCTTGGGATACAAAATAAGGAGCATTATCTGAAACAACTATATCAGGCAATCCAATATTACAAAATGACTTCCTGAGCAAGTCAATAGTAGCAGTAGAAGTTATGGAATTAGTTACATGAACATACAGGAATTTTGTTACAGAATCTACTATCACAAGAAAATACTTATTGTCCAGGGGAACAGCATAATCTATTATCAATCTTTCTGAATCAAATTCCTCTCGTGACTTCTGGCATCTAGAAAATAACATCTCTAACAATTTTTCTTCTTCATCTTTCCCTCCTATGCTTCACCCAGATGGCTCCACAGCTTTACATTACATGTGTGCCTATAGCGCCTGTAGGCAGTGGTGACCCAGGGCTCGGATGGTAGGCTCTGGAGGTTCACTTGAGGGCTGTGATGGTTGGGTCCTCGCCCGTGGTGGCACAGGCAGGGTTCTTATAGTGACGCCTGTGATTAGAGGCTTATGCCGCCCCCCTGTGTCCTCCGATGCACTCGCAATCCAAGGTAGAGTTGATGGGCAGGGCATGTGGGTGTTCTTAGAACACTCGACGGTGCAGAAAGGTTTTGGGTTTCTTCGGGGATCGAACTCGGGTCACCGAGAACGTCAGTCGGAGACGCTAACCACTCCGCTACCGCCCCCCCCCCCAAAGGAGGCGGTAGCCAAAATCTACTTTCACCTTTCCTTCTTGCTGGAAGTTTGCTCACATCCAACCTGTTCCTAAGAAGGGTGACCGTTCTAATCCTTCAAACTACCGTCCTCTAGCTTTGACTTCCTGCCTTTCTAAAGTTTTTGAATCTATACTTAATAAGAAGATTGTTAAGCATCTATCTGCTCACAATCTTCTATCTGATCGTCAGTACGGTTTCCGTAAAGGGCGATCTACTGACGATCTAAAGTTTCCTGAAGATCTAGCTTTCCTAACTTAATCTTGGTCATCCTCCTTTAGGGGTTTCGGTGAAACTTTTGATGTTGCCCTTGACATATCAAAAGCTTTTTGATAGAGTTGGCACAAATCTTTTATTTCCAAACTACCCTCATTCGGTTTCTATCATTCTCTCTGTAACTTCATCTTAAGTTTCCTTTCAAACCGTTCTATTGCAGCTACTGTAGACGGACGTTGTTCTTCTCCTAAATCTATCAATAGTGCTGTTCCCCAGGGATATGTCCTATCACCCACTCTCTTCCTATTATTCATTAATGATCTTCTAAGTCTAACTCAAAGCCCTATCCACTCATACCCTGCATTTTTCAACGTCGTTTATTAGACGTCCAACTCAACAGGAACTAAGTGATTCACGGAGAGATGCCACCGAGCGCCTAACTTCTGATCTTTCTATAATTTCTGATTGGGGTAAAGCAAACCTTGTCTTGTTCAATGCCTCAAAAACCCAATTTCTTCACCTATCTACTCGACAAAACCTACCAGATAACTATCCCCTCTTCTTCAATGACACTCAACTGTCTCCTTCTTC
Source organism: Chionoecetes opilio (assembly GCA_016584305.1). Taxonomy (NCBI): domain Eukaryota; kingdom Metazoa; phylum Arthropoda; class Malacostraca; order Decapoda; family Majidae; genus Chionoecetes; species Chionoecetes opilio. Next base: position 9,028 of record JACEEZ010013749.1, read on the forward strand.
TACAATGAACATTCTAGGGCTATCCTTTACTAAAAATCTGAACTGGAAATCTCACATCTCCTCTCTTGCTAAAACAGCTTCTATGAAGTTACTTGTCCTGTGGCGTCTGCGTCCTTTTTTTTCTCCCTCCCAAATGCTTGCTCTCTACAGGGGCCTTATCCGCCCATGTATGGAGTATGTCTCACATGTTTGGGGAGGATCCACTCATACAGCTCTCCTAAACAGGGTCGAGTCAAAAGCTTTTCGTCTCATCAACTCCTCTCCTCTGACTGACTGTCTTCAATCTTTAAATCACCGCCGCAATGTTGCTTCTCTTGCTCTCTTCTACCGTTATTTGCATGCTCACTGCTCTTCTGAACTTGCTAACTGCATGCCTCCCCCCTTCCCGCGGCCTCGCTGCACAAGACTTTCTACTCATTCTCATCCCTATTCTGTCCATCTTCCTAATGCAAGAGTTAATCAGTATCTTTACTCTTTCATCCCTTTCACTGGTAAACTCTGGAACTCTCTTCCTGTTTCTATTTTTCCACTTTCCTATGACTTTAATCTTTTCAAAAGAAGAGTAACAAGACACCTTCCGAACTAAATTGGCTCACCCCTCTTTTTTATATTATTCTCTTACTGTCTTCTTTATAGGGACTGGCAACTAAGCGGGCTTTGTGTTACCCATTTTTTTTGTGCCTTTGGCCAGCCATTTGTAATGTAAAAAAAAAAAAAAAAAAAAAAAAAAAAAAAAAAGGTAGCCTAGACCATGGTGAACCTGCACTGGGCCAGGTAAGAACTAACTAGGCTGAGGCACTGAAATTCTTGAAACAAATTTCACAACATTTTGTTACTTCCTTAATATCTTGATCCATTCTTGGCCACCAAACCCAATTTCTTGCCTCAGCTTTCATAGCATTGGTGCCATTATGAGCAACATGCAAATGTTCAAGTACCTTGCAACGAAGATCCACTGATACTAGCACTCTATTCCGATACAGAATAACATCATCATACAGGTTCAGGTCAGATTTCACGGTGGCATAATCCGCTAATAGAGGCATAATTTCATTACTCCAACCAAACCTTAGACAACACATCAACTAACTAAGCACTGGGTCCCTCTTGGTCAGGTTTCTGATGGCATGGAAAGAGATATCATCAAAAGCCAGTGATTCTACTAATTTTACATACTCTGCAGGAATACTGAACTCAAAATCATCAACTGATAGTCTACTTCATGCGTCGGTCACTACATTGTCCTTCCCTGCCTTGTGCACTAGGTGACTAGATCATAATCATACTGGGACAACAACAGTGTCCAACGCTGTATTCTTGAATTTGCATTGCAAGGAACAGGCCTTCCTTTTCCGAACAGTCCAATTAAGGGCTTATGGTCTGTCCTAGCAACAAAATGTCTTCCAAGCAAAAAATACCTAAACCTTTTAAGAGCAAACACTAGAGCCAGACCTTCCCTATCAATTTGAGCATAATTCTTCTCAGCCGATGACAACTTTTTGCGAGCAAAATACACTGGCTTTTCTATACCCTGTTTGTTCTGTAAGAGAACACAAGCAACATCTGCAGGAGATGCATCCACTTCCACAATTAAGGAAGATTCTCCATTAAAGCTAGTTAAGAGTGTAGAATTCCTCAAATCACCCTTGATACTCTGGAAAGCTTTCTCCTCCACATCAGTCCATCGAAATTTTGCTCCTCTCTTCAATAAATCATACAATGGTGACAACTTGGATGAAAAATTCTTAACAAACTTACAATAGTAGGTAATTATGTCTAGAAAAGAGTGCACTTCAGCTGCACAAGTTGGAGCAGCAGCATTCACAATAGCTTTTAATTTTTCAGGGAAAGGCGTGATTCCTTCACCTGAGATATGGTAGCCTAGGTAATCCATGGACCTTGCATGCAATACTGATTTACTCTTATTAATCTTGACATTATGGTCTTGTAGAATCTGGAGTACCTTCAGTAGTAAATCTCATCATGCTCATCTTTATTTTCACCACAAATTATAAAATCATCTAAGTAGGCGGCTACACCTTCCATCTGTGCAAACAACTGTGATACAAACTTCTGAAAAAACCCTGGCGATGATGAAGGAACAAAAGTTAATCTTTTGTATCTAAATAGTCCTTTAAGAGTGTTAATCACCAAAAAATCCTTACTTTTCTCATCAACTGGTATTTGCAAGTAAGCATTGTGAAGATCAATTTTAGAAAGCAACTTACATTTACCAATCACTGACAGCAATTCTTCAATCTTTGGTAGTGGATATCTGCCACATTGAATGTGTTTGTTAAGCTCCTTAAAATCTCCACAAATCCGTATTGAATTTTTGTCAGCCTTCAACACTGGTACAATGGGTGCAGCCCATTCCCTACAAGAAACAGGCTCAAGTACATCTTCTTTCACAAGCTTATCTAAAGCATCTTCAACGATCTGTCTGTAATAAAAGGGAACATTACGGGCTTTTACAAACCTTGGAGAAGCATCTGGCTGGACAGAAATCTTTGCTACGATGCTGGAGATGGGTTTACCATTATCAACACAATACTTACCCAATAAACCTTCTGTATCTACAATCTGATTTACTCTGGAACTTTCATCTAGTCCAGCTAGACAAATGCCAACCTTACTCATGAGGTCTTTGCCACACAAATTGTTATTTGAGGAATCTACAACATAGAAGGAATGGACACTCTCCCAACCATTATATCTGACTGATTCAGCTGTTTTACTTGAAAAGCAGAATTATCATAGGCATTTAATCTTTTCCTGGATGGTTCAACCCGAAGCTGTAACAATTTAACGCAGTGACGGGATAAGGTAGAAACAGATCCACCAGTGTCAATCTCAAAGGGAACTTGTCTTCCATTAATCTCAAAATGGAACTCCTCTGACTTCACTGCATATATTTGTTCCCTCACTGATGACAAATTACCATCTTCTTCTTCTGTACTAGCCTGCTCGTCTGGTTCACCCAAAACCTTAACAAACTGTGACTGCCATTCCCTTCTTTGGAACTCACTCTTGCTTTTATTATCTGTTAGCTCTTGGTCTACCTTGACTTCTATCATCACCTGGGCCAAGGACTACTCTATACTGGACTTGCTACTCGTGACCCGCGCCAACCCGCCCATGACCAGTGGAGGCCAGTTTTGCGATTCCTGACATTTTTTAACATCACCCTCATTTCCCTTCCTGTTGTTTAGAAGTATAAATGATTACTGTTATCCTAGTAAATGTTTGTTCTATAATATTATCAAATAAAAAACAGTAAAATACAATAAAGAAATGCCATTATAAGAGAGTGAAGAAATATGCATGAACTTAATATTCACTTAAACTCCTCGCCATTTAATATTTTGCGAAAAAACATTTTAGATGAAACATATCAATAGAAGTGGATTTTCATTAGCTTTTCATTAATATATTTCGTTTTCTGATAAATGAATTACCACTATGCATAAATTAGCGTTAACTAAAAAAATTACATCATCAATCGGATCGGCAAGTAAAAAAGTGTTCCATGAATACAGTAGACTATGGTTTATCAGTATAAATGATACACTGTTATCTTCGTAAATGATTGTTCTATAATATTATCAAATAAAAACTGTAAAATACACTAAAGAAATGCCATTATAAGACTGAAGAATTATTCATGAAATTAAACTTTTCGCCATTTAATATTTTGAGTAAAGACTTTTTACATGCAACATATCAATAGAAGCGAAATTTTATTAGCTTTCCATTGATATATTTTGTTTTCTGATAAATGGATTAGAACCATGTATAAATTAGCGTTAACTAAAAAATAACATCATCAATCGGGTAATTTTCCCGATTGATAAGGTTATTTATTTAGTTAACACTAATATATGTATGGTTTTAATTAATTTATAAGAAAATTTAATATATCAATGGGAAAGCTAATAAATTCGGCTTCTATTGATATGTTTCATGTAAAATGTTTTCTCGCAAAATATTAAATGGCGAAGAGTTTAATTGAATATTAAGTTCATGCATATTTCTTCACTCTCTCATAATGGCATTTCTTTAGTGTATTTTTCAGTTTTTTTTATATGATAACATTATAAACAAACAATTACGAAGATAATGGTATATCCTTTATACTGATAAACCATAGGAAGGGAAATGGGAGTGATATTCGAAAATGTCAGGTATCGCAAATCTGGCCTCCACTGGAAATAACCCAAAATAAGTGGCAAATCCAGTATACCGTAGTATTTGCCTGGGCCTTCCTTCCTTCATCATCGCAGTAAAACTCGTTTCAACTGCCCCTTCTTCATACATATATTACATGTTAAGTCCTTAATTAAACCGACATTTATCACTGTCATGAGGGAAACCACAATGCCTACCAGTGTTCTTCCTAGGTCCGACACCGAATGCTTTCATGGGGACTGTCTCACTTCTTTCATTCACAAAAGCCTTCTCTAGGGTAAGGATCCTTTTTAAAATCTTAGCAGAAGTCTTCTTCTGCAAGTCTATATTTTCTGCAACTAAATTTGGAAAATATACTTCATGTTCAACTGCCATAAACAACTGACCCGTTGATCAAATTGTTCTCCCAAAGTTATAGTCTTTTGCTAAATCCTTGATATCAGCATACAGTAAATTCAAAGTTTCACCTCCTCGTTCTCTGCTGAAACGCCAGCAAACTATGATGATACGATGGCTTTACATCATAATGCCCCTTCAGAGCTGCTACTAAATCATCATAAGACTAGGTGTGAGGTAAATATGGTGCAGAAAGGTTACCCAAAACACTGTATGTCTCCGTACCAGCTGACATCAGCAAACCATTCTTCTTCTTAGCTTCCTCCGTAATTCCTAGGTGAGCAAATTGAGCCTCTAACAGACTCACAAACAGCTCCAGGGAAATCTTGGATGTGTCAAAGGAGTCGATCTTAACCTGTGAGGCCATGACGAAATCCAGGCAGCTACCAGAAGCATAGCACAAACTTGTCACACTCACCCAGGGTCAGGACGAGTGGCACCCTCACGCCTGCAGACGCCACAAAAGCACGTCCATCTCACAGCTTGGCAGGACCCGGCTTGACACGCCTTCTGGGAAACTCACGTCAATCTTGCCTTCTACCCGCTCTGGTCAATCCCATCCTCGTCGCAAATTGTTGCAACTTGGGCAAGATACGGCCAAATAAACGCCAGGCTGCCCGGCTTTTAGTTTATTATCCGAGTCCGCCAAAACATAAGCTCTTGACATCAACAATACGGTATAGATGCTGATACAAACAAAAGATAATTATCAACGAACGGAATATAACTCAATAAGTGTTTTCCTACTCGAAGTTTCTAATACCCAACACTTATATTGTACATGTGAACAGGACAAAATTATATACGTACTATGTTACACAGCACACCTTGCATACACGGGTTCAGGCTGTGCAATACTTCCATCATGTTTTATTTACCTTGATCTATGAAACACAAAATGGCATGGGGGTTGAAAATTAAAGGTGTATTTTATGATCACTTTTGAATTTCCAAAAGAAAGCCATTTATCACATTACCCCTGCAAAATTTTAAGCCTCAAAGATATTTTATTTAGAAGATAAGAGTCAAAAAATAATATTCTACTTTTGCAGTCACTGTACAACCTATGGGTAAAAATTATATGACCTTGACTCTCTAAAATTGAAACTACTTATGTAATTCAAGTCAAACTTTTGGGTCAGACTATTTTGATAATATCCTTTCGTTTAAAATGTAAAGTATCATACATTCATCCTGGTCAGAAATCATAACATGCACCTTTAAGCGTTTATTTTGCAAAATCATCAATGTTGGCCTTTTAGGGGGTAGGGGTAGGAAATTACTTATTATACCGTTACTATTGAAGACAAATGTCACAAATTTCATGTGGAATAGTAGAAATAAACAATAAATACAACTTTGTTGTTTAACATAATGGATATTAAACGAATTGACAAAAATCTGGATTTAAAGTTAACATTTCGTGAAAAACGCCCAAAATAATGGGCGTTTTTTGGATAAATTGATGTGATTTTCCAACTTTAGGCAATGGAAAATACAAAACTAACCAATAGTTTGGTACAGAGGTATGTTTAATTCATCTATATGACTTCTAGGACCTTAATGGACAACTAATTCCAATGGTTACATGTATCATGTTACGTGTATCATGTATTTTCACTTTTTATAGCCTCTGTACCCCCTTTCATTTATAAAAAGCTGTTTCATAATTGCCAGACAGGTTGTGCTAATGACAACAAGTGCAAATGTCATCCCCGTAGACCCAGGAACAGTTTGGTACCACTAAACTATAGTGGCAGGGGGAGTGCAACCAACTCAACAGATAAGGATTTAGGCCCTTTTTGGATTTGGCCCATAGGCTATAGAGTTTATGGCCAATTTGATGCTGGGCTGAGTTACCTTGTGATCGTCTGTTTTATGTTGCTTGACATTTTAAGGCATATGTTAGCAAAGACAAAGGGAAGAAACACTGTTGTTGAGTGTTGACAGTAAAGGTTATTCACAGACCACGAGTGCCTGATTGAAGGGAAGCGAGGCTCATGAAAAGGAATGTGACCAAGGTAACGGTTACTGTAAAACAGGAGTAAAGGCAGACCTCCACCACTAGGAGAAATAGACATATGATGTCGCATGAGTGATATCTGTGGAGGACAAACAGCTGTAGGCTACCACAACAGTGTTTCGTGCCTTCATTAATGATACTGATGATCTATAGTTTTACATGAGAATAAGAACATAGGAAGATAAGGAAGGTACAAGAGGTCACGAGACTTACACGTGGTAGTTCCTGTGAATTTAGTAGTGTTGTTTTTTCAGTTATAGTTTTTGGTAGTTTTGTTTGTAATTTTTTTCCCTATTGCAGTGTCAGGGATGAAGGGGGAGCGGGTTCTGATGGGACGGTGCGGGACGTAGGCCTCGTCATCAAGTACCGGAAAGTGTACGGAATGGATATCTTCAAACCTGTGTTTGCTTCCTGCATGACAAGTGACCTCCACCACGACCTCAACCCTTCAGTGGTGCCCAATGATGCTTACGTTGTGCTCTCCACTGATGCTACAGGTAACAGAGCAGTAGACCTTCTTGTTCAGTATAGGAAGGATCCACTAGGTTTTCTTACTATAGGACTGAAGGCAAAGCAGGGACATTACCCCTTCACGCCCAGATCTTTCCTTTGCTATACAAAAATGTATGTTGTCGAGCCATAAAAAGTAACTGAATATACTAGATTAGTTAGTCGACAAGGATACTAAACAGGTCATATCTATACAATATTGCTTATATTCACAAAAAATTATCTGATGGTACCCATATTACAATGGAAATAACGCAATGGGACTCAAAGGGTTTAAAGCTAAAAAGATGCTCAACAAGAAGAAAAGTTGTGGGAAGCCAAACGTAAAATTACAAAATCTATTTCAAAGATGACTTATTAGGGTTTGAATTGTTGGCTTCAAAAGAGATAAACCAGGACCATGTTTGTGGCTGAAGTCATGAGCCATGCTATCTATGGAGGTTTAGACGTGAATGAACTACGTATTCCTAAAAGATGCGAACTTCGGATTTCCAGTGTAATGCAAATCAATGGGAATTTTGTTTTCTCGCTTAGCACACAATTTTCAAAGAATGTTTTTAACTCATTCGTTGAATGAAGAATGGGTGCATAGATGAACGCAGCAACCCTCTGACCCTGTCATCGCCAAACAACCACCTCTCCACTGTATTTTCAGCTATTCACCACAACCATGTCATAACCACAACAATTTGTAAAAGATAAGTCCGTGCAGGAATGCCTTTCCAATATGTGGTATTTTTTATCCTACTTTGCCAAAGGTTGTATCAAAAACTACTGTATACTGGACTTGCTACTCGTGCCCCGCGCCAACCCACCCATGACCAGTGGAGGCCGTTCGGCAAGGTAAAAAAATGTTTCGAACATCACTCTCATTTCCCTTCCTTTGGTTTATCTGTATAAATAATATACTGTTATCTTCGTAAATGTTTGTTCTATAATATTATCAAATAAAAAACTGTAAAACACACTAAAGAAATGCCATTATGAGACTCTGAAGAAATATGCATTCACTTAAACTCTTCGCCATTTAGTATTTTGTGCGACAACGTTTAAGATGTAGCATATCAATAGAAGTGGATTCGTATTAGCTTTCCATTGATATATTTCGTTTTTTGATAAATGAATTACCACCATGCATATATTAGCGTTGACTTAAGAAATAACATCATCAATCGGATCGGTAAGTTAAAAAGTGTTCCATGAATACATTAGACTATGGTTTATCAGTATAAATGATGCACTGTTATCTTCGTAAATGTTTGTTCTATTATATTATCAAATAAAAAACAGTAAAATACACTAAAGAAATGCCATTATGAGAGTGAAGAAATATGCATGAACTTAATATTCACTTAAACTATTCGCCACTTGATATTTTGCTATGAAACGTTTTACATGAAACATATCAATATAAGCGGAATTGTATTAGCTTTCCATTGATATATTTCGTTTACTGGTAAATTTTTGGCCACTATGCATAAATTAGCGTTAACTAAATAAATAACATCATCAATCGGGTAATTTTTCCGCTTGATGATGTTATTTATTCAATTAACGCTAATTTATGCATAGTGGTAATTCATTTATCAGATAACGAAATATATTAATGGAAAGCTAATGCAAATCCGCTTCTATTGATATGCTCCATCTGAAATGTTGTCGCACAAAATATTAAATGGCGAAGAGTTTAAGTGAATATTAAGTTCATGCATATTTCTTCAGGCTCTCATAATGGCATTTCTTTAGTGTGTTTTACTGTTTTATATTTGATTATATTATAGAACACAAATTTACGAAGTTAACAGTATATAATTTATAATGTTAAACCATAGGATTGATTGATTGATTATCGTTTTAAGGCGCCGCAACTGCGGGGTTATTGACGCCTGCGTACATAAGATACATGAAAAGTAAAGCTAAAAAACAAAATTTAAGATAGAATAAAAAGATATTTAAAATAACAAAAGACATAAAAGAACAAGAGTACTTTAAAAACAAAATAATAAATTTTAAAAACTCATACTTTTTGAGAAGGCCAGCCCTCTCAAAAAAAGGTATGGACTTCATGCCCCGGGAAAAACCCTCTCCCAATCCCGGGAGAGAGGGTAGGCACCGCCCGACCCCGACACCGGGAAAAAAAATGGCCACGTAGGCCCCAAGATGGGACACCCCCCAAAGTGCCGCCCATTTAAGGGTAAAAAAACCAACATCACAGTGGGAGGGGGCCCCCCCCAAATGAGGAACCTATGCTAAGAGGTGACCATAGCAAAAGGGCCCAAAGGGCATTTCCCCCCATCTCCGGGAGGGGGACCCGTAGCTCCATCCTCGATACTTTGGCGGATGGCGCGCATGTATTTTGCCCTATGTAATCCAACGTTCCTCCCAATGTTGTGAACTGATCTATGGATTGCCGAGCGTAGGCCGTAGCCGCACTGCAAAATGTGATAAAAACGGTCTTTACTGCAGCTTTTCCCCCCAAGGCATCGTTCTTCATTACCGGCAACACCTAATGTGCCGTCCCCAACAAAAGCTGCCTCCGGCCTGCCTCTTAAAGCAGATAAAGCCTTTTCCCGGATGGCATTGACCACGGAGGGGAGAGTTAAAATAATAGTGATTGAAGAGCACTACAAGAATCACAAAAATTGAAAAAGGGACTCCGGAAAGTAAGAATACCCATGCGAGCATTAAAATAGCACTTTTTTCAGCCGTAAAAACAGATAAAACACTGGAAGGCGACGCCTTTTTAAAAACGATGGAAACGACACCGTATCCAACTCCTTCGTCAAATTTTTGGAACCATCATAAAGACGGGCCCGAATTGATGGTGCAAAATGGTTAAAAACGGGGCACTTCGCTGAGGGGGGTAAGCCCTTTTTTGAGAGAGGAAGGTTTTTGCAAAAGGGACATTTTTGGGAGAACCATGGACCGACTTTTCGTGGGCCTATGGGCAGACCGGGGAAAGCAGGAGGATAGGCTCCAAATAGCGTCAATGGGAAAACCCAAAGGGGGCTTTGGTAAGCTTTTTCGCCCATGGTAAATTTGCGTCCTAAATCACAAGACACAGCAGGGCAAGCTATTGAGTCGGGGGAGGCTTGGGGCGATACCAAATTTTAACAGGAGGGGGGGTTTGAAGTTTAAGGGAGGGACACCAGCATCCCCCAATAGACTTGGAGGGAGATGCCCCTAACGCCCGGTTCCGACGGACCCCACATGATGTACGAATTAAACATCCGTAGTCGAGTGGGTGTGGCAGGGGGAGTACACTTCCATCCATTTAAAGCTTCGAAAGGATAAGTGAGGGAAGATAGGGGAGCGTCCTTTGGGGGGCGAGGGGAAATTTTAGTAGTCCAGGGCCGGGGGACAGAGTCTTGAGAGCACGAAGTGAAGTCCCCAAGTCAGTCTTTTGTAAAAAAATGAGTCCAAAAAACCCGGGTCTTTTCCCCTACATGGTATTCTCTTATCGTAAAGATACAGGTCTGGGTCGGGATGAACCCCACGGGTTCTGAAAAAAATAAAAAGCTACTTTTCGTTGGAAAAAACCGGAACCCCACGTTTCGTCGTCCATTCAAAAAATTTTATCAATAGCAAGTTGAATTTTTTCTCTTTTTGAACCGAATCTGGAAGCAGCAAAAAGATTGATAAATCATCCACGTATAATGTATAACAACCATCTGCGTACATCAACAAACCTTTTGATGGCCACAGCGAACGAGCTCATCAAGACGCTACCTTGGGGGGATGCCCCCGGGAAGCGGGTTTTCAAAAGACAGTATGTTGCCAACCGAACTCTAAAAAACCCGGTTGGTAGGAAACTCGGGAGGAACACAGGAAAAGCCTCTTAGCCCAAACTCATACAAAAATTTGGCAATATACCGGTCCCCAAGCCGGTCGTAAGCCTTTTAAGATCGAAAAATATGGTCACATGGGTTGTCGAGAGGCGAATGCCAGCTAGAATGGTTAAGGAAATAAGCGTTTCCCGTAGTAGAGTGAGCTTCGGATCCATGAAACGGGAAAAAAGTTTTCCCTTTCCCAAAAACCATACAAGTCGACTATTTACCATTTTTTTTGAATAACTTACACACAAAAGAAGTTGGGGATATGGGCCGGAAATTCGTCGGTAGGAGTGGCCCTTCCCAGGCTTAGGGATGGGATCACCACCGCCCACCCCAGTACTTGGGAAGGTTCCTTCAATCCAATCCTATTTAGATGTCAACAAAAAATCTAGACCCATCTTTTAATGACAGAGCATGCATATGGTACATCATGGGGGCCCTGGGGAAGTGTCAGCGAAAACCCTTCGGCTTGACATAGCTCACGAGGTGTAAAAAGAACATGAAAGTTTTCCCCCGCCTCGGATGAAAAATCTATGCCTCTTGTTCTTGTCGCAGCTGCCCCTAGCACTTGGAGACGCAATGTCTGTCTGCGCCACTGACACAAAATGGAAGAAATCCTTGTTACAGTAAGGGTTCCCACGGGTCTCCATCAATCGATAGAATGGAGGGGAGGGGGGGGGGGATAAACCCCCCTTTCTTTTTCCTAAACTCTTTGCCAAACCTAGGACACCGGGGAGATGCAATATCGTATTATATAAGCCCCCAAAGAGGAGTGACGAGCCTTTTTCTAACCCGCGGTATCTAGCTTTTTGACCTGTAAAAAGATTTTTTTGGTTACTGAAACTGGCCGGAGATTTATTGGTCCGACGGGGGAGTGACTCCTCGCTGCCGTACAGTCCTAGTCCACCACGGAAAGGTCGGCAGAGAAAGCCCCAGAGTGCGGGGATGCCAGCGAGGCTGAAAAATGGTTCGAGAAAAAAAGTAATCTACGGCCCATCTATTTTCTGAAAGTCATTATATGATTTTAAAAAAACACCCCTTTTTGAAAGCCCTCCGGTCTTGCCGAGGAGGCACCATTTTGGGAGACATCGGGGAAGGGGGCGAGGACACTGCTTTAAGTAGTAGGGAAATGGTCACTTCCCCCAAGAGAATCCGCCACCTCCCTGAGAAGTCGAGGGCGCCCTGTGGACTGCAGAGTGATAGGTCAATACAATCAATGTTCCCGTCGCGAAGGAAAATGTGTTGGTTCTCCCTTTTTTTAAAAATTTTTAAGTTGTTGCCATCTAAAGAGTTACGAGAGAATCACCGCGACGATTTCTGGGGAATTTCCCCAAAAGAAAATGCCGCCCATTCAGTCTCCAAGGAGAAAAAATGGGCGGGGAAGCTGGCGGATAAAATCCCCCAAGATCTTTGGGGAGGTATGGGCGTCATTTTTGGAGGTAGAATATTGAGCAGACAGTAGGGCTTGTGCAGATGGTACACCTGTACAGCCTGCAAGGGTGATTGCAGGGATGAAGTTAAGGGGACATCCCACGATGGAAAAAGGGCACAAACCCACTAAACCCCCACCTGCTGGAGGTGGGTGTGGAAGGGATAAAAACCGTCGGGCAGAGACACCTTCCCTCCCTATATTGTTTTTGTAAAAAGTAATTTTTGGGGCCAAACCGTTAGGAAGGACTAGTTCTCCAAAATTTTCACTAACCACGAATTTTTCCCTTGGAGGATTGAAAAATTTATTTCGTGCTGAAGATGATGCAGTGAAGCCTTTTCGGCTTTAGACGCTGCGCTATTTGAAAGCCCAGCATCTTTTTTCTGTGTTGTAAAAAGAGATAAACTACTTTTTTCCTTACATTCCCAGAGTCGGGGGCTTTGCGTATATCCCGGGGGGAAATCGGGGGTTTCATACGAGGGCCCGCGGGGTATAGATACCGTATTCCCACCAAAGATGCCGATTTACTGACAGATGATTTTCTACCTCTAGGTTTTTGATGCTCCCGATGAGGGTCTTGAAGATTTCTTTTCAGCATGGTATCAATGTTGTGTGTCCCTAGTAGGAGACCCTTCGCCACAGCGGATGTAGAGCTGTGTCGCTAGCCCCTTCAAGGGTGGTAACAGGGGGAGGATAGTAGGAGTCACGTCGTACTCCCACACCAATCAGTAGGTGGGTTTTTTACGCAAGCCTCCCCTCCCGCTCAGCAATGGGATTTTAGCCCGAGGGACGCCCCCCGACTCTAAGGGGTCATTGGGAAGCGGTTTGTTTTTGAGGGCTCCCCATTAGGGGGGGTTATGGGGGCCTCTTAGAGGAGGAGTCCTATTGCATTTTTTTCCCTGGGGCATGCACTACACGAGAGGTGGTTGGAGGTATTTGAGAGGGGCAGCAAAATCCCAGAAACGCAGGTCAATAGCGAGAACTTATTATTCACTCGGTGGATTATTAATTTTAAAAGAATGTGGTGGTGGAAACTTCAGCAGGGTGATTAGGGGTCAGTGAAGAAGCGCAGCCATGCGGATGCGTAGGCCTGCTTCCAACCCCCCCCCTGCTTGTCTGTGAGCAAATTCTCTTCTGGCGCCCCAAGACTGAAAATTTTGGGAGTTGGCCAAAGTAAAAGGCTTTTTTCCAATTTGTAAGTTCCCCCAGTCGAGAATCGGGGGGTGAGCTCACGGGAGTGGAAGCGTGGGGGTTGACTTACAGTCAGCTGTTGCCAACGCCCAGAGCAAAAACAGCGAGGAGAGGATTTAAAAACTTATTGCCTGGCCGAAGCCCCTAGCACGCATAGCACGCATAGGGCGGTCGTTAAAAGGGTTTATCCGTATTGATGGGACCCATCCTAATGTATCGGGGAGACCTGACCGGTAAACGTGAAACGACAGTTTTTGCTCCCCCCTTTACTTTTGAACCCCTGAACCTTTCTTGGGGACATATTTTGTATTTTTTCTTTTGAGAACTCATATAGGCGTAGTTTTAGACTACGCTTTTTCTAAAATTTAACTTTCGATGAGGTTTTTTGGATTCAAAATAGCCGACGAGGTGATGGGGATTTTTGAAGGGCACTGAGCCGGGGAAGGTCCTTTGGGCCCGGGTTTTGAACTCCTTGCCCTACATTTTCAATGGCCTTTGGGTGTTTCCAATTTCTTTTTTTGAGAAATCGAGCGGGTGGAAAAAGTTGCCCCCATTTTCCTTGAAATGCCCCCTACCAATAAGGGGTAGGGTTTTGGGGGGGCCGTTGGCGTAGAAAATTTTAGTCCTGGAAGGTTGGAAAGTAGTCCTCAGGGCCTTTTGCAACATTGACAGAGCAAGAAGTTCGGCTCTGTAATGTTGTTCCCCAATTTCCAATGCTGTGGGTTTATTTAAAGGCAAACTGTTGCGCCGTCTGCCGTAGCAAAAGTGATATACAATTTACCATCATAAAAAAATGCGGTGCGCGAACCACACCATAAGCCATGAAAATTCATTTATTGTTGTAAAACAAAGGGCCCGGGACACGTTGGACAAAGCAAAGGGGTTCCCAACTAGAAGTGCCCCTAGGGCCCCGGCTCGTCTCTTTTAAACCCTGTCTGCGTCCCCTTTATGCGGGAACCGCCAGACCGGGGACGAGGAGGGGGGCGGTGCCCCTTTGTGCCCCGTTGGGCCTGGAAAGGCGCCAGAGTGGCAAAGTGGGGATCCAATGGGGGGAAGTCGAGGACAAACGGACGCAGGGAGAGAGGCAGGGCCGGGATAATTTATTGCTTGATTTATAAACGTTATTACTTCCTTTCCCCCCGCCCCCACCCCCCACGGGGCCCAACGAGGGGAAGCGTCTGTTGGGGAGGGGCCTCCCCCCAAAAGCTTAGGGGTAGGGGGAAGTATACGCTTCGGTTGCCCAGGTGTGGTGGGAGCCCGGGACCCATGCGGTGCCACCAGGAACCCCGCTTTGGCCTAGCCACGCATGACCAGCCGATTTTATCCCGCGGAGCACACTGGACCTCCCGTCTTACCCCAACCCCCTACCAAAGGAGCGTGTTGCCCACCGAAGGGAACTACAACCCGCCCCGCGGTGGACTCAACTCCCAGATAGAGGGGCGCGCGGGGAATATACAGGATGCCACGCACGGCAAACACGTGGGGAGCGGAGCGTGAAGTTTAAAAGGAAGAAGAAGCGTGAGACGGAAGAGAAGGGTCTCACCGGGCCTAGAATCGCCCTAAGAAAAGAGAGAAAGTGGGAGGAAGCATAAAGGTGACATCACCGGAAGGCTCCACCTCCCAGTGACGAAGGGGGAGCGCTTGGTCCACGAGGCCGACGGCCACCGAACCCAACAATGGCAGGCAGGCCGCCAGAGTAGGTGGCGCCGTCGACCACGCTTCAAGCCCCGCCACCACGACAAGGTGACTCCCCACAGCGGGGTAAATCATAGGAAGGGAAATGGGAGTGATGTTCGAAAATGTCAGGAAAAGCGGCATTGGCCTCCACTGGAAATAGTCCAAACTGAGTAGCAAGTCCAGTATACAGTAGTGTTTGGTTGGATTCTTACTTTTTAGAGGGATTGTCGCCCTAAGGAAGGGTGTATTTGACCACCCTTGCCGCAGCTCTTGGGTTAATTACAGGACTACATATGTAACCTATATCAAAGTTCTAAATGTCCAAGTAAAATTCAAACTTTTAATTGGAGAATAGTCTAGCTATATACTATGTCTAGTGGGTAAGTTTAACCAGCAGTCTTTTAAGATTCGGAGTCAAAATAACCGATTGTCACTCACATTGGTTCTTTGCGTCAGGCTTCATTCCTGGCATACCATGATGTCCCTAAGGCGCATAGCAGCTGATGTCAAATTACAGCCATTAGATCACCTCTGGATACCTCCAGTCTTGGTCAAGTCTTTGTCTTCATTCATTCACCCATCACTAAAAATGGAAATAGTACAGTTGAAAATTCCAGTCATTGTATGTCTTCAGTACCAACTTGAATGTTTTGTAGGGATGAGATACAGTGAGTGGGGCAGCATCCTCGAGACCTGGTATCCAGAGGTCTCGCCCTTTCCCTTTCCCGGGGGAAACGTTACGCCCCCCACCACACAAGCTACACTTGTCTCTCCCGCCTACCGGTGGCTGCTGCACCACCCTCTCTCTTAATGACTGTCTCAGCTTTACACAGTTGTCTTAAAGTAATCGTTCAGACCCATTTTTCTTTGGATAAGTATGTTGAATGTTCATTCAAAATCCCCTAATCCACATAATGTGATTAAATTCCACGCCTTATTTCCGTAAAAACACTAATTTTGTAAAAAACGCAGGAAAAAGATCTGCCACATTCCAGTCGCGCCCCAAAAATTGCTGATGACGTCCCGGTGTAGCGATCTCACCAGCTACCCTTTGCCCGAGTAGCAAACACTGCAAAAATAAGCACTAAAAACACTGTTCCCTGGGTGAATAGTTGTTTGACAATATATACCAATTCTGATCCTGGGTAAAACATGGTGGAAGCATTGAATGTAGATAGAATCAAGTGGGAAACATAGAACATTTAAAGGAATGTACCTTTGCCTAGAACAATACCCTACCCGTATTACTGAAACACTGCTATCTGGGTGAATAGTTGTTTGACAATATAGTAACACGTAAAACCAATTCGATCTTGGGTAAAACGTATATATTGTCAAACAACTATTCCCCAGGGAGCAGTTGTTTTCAGTATACGGGTATGGGGTATACGTACGTAGTGTTCTAGGCAAGGGCACTTTCGCTTGAAATTATTTTATTTTCTACTTTGATACTCCCCTACATTCAATGTTGCACCATGTTTTAACCCAGGATCAGAATTGGTATACATTGTCAAAACAAACTATTCACCCAGGAGCAGCGTTTCAGTGCGTATTTGAGCAGTGTAGTTTTCTCGGACAAAGGTAGCTGGTGAGATCACTACACCGGGAGCATATTCCCGTTCTTCTATGGGAGTATTCCGAGTGAAACGCTTGGCTGTAGCTTCAAAACTAACCATAGAATTTTCTCGAAAATAACCCTCATTGTGATTCCCACAAAATGTTATCAATGATGATCTGGTTAAAATAACGTAACTACCCCCTAAACCTACCCTATCCGTAACCTAAAAGGACGTGTTCATGAGTAAACGCCACATACTATTCCAGAAAAAGGGAATATGCGTCCCGGGAGGCCGACAAACTGCATCATAAAGCCTGCCTCTCCCCACGGGGCAAACCATCTCCACCATTTATCGTGGCCGTATCGGTCGGAACGGGTGCTAAGCTCTTTGGAAAGGAAACAGGTTTCTTGCTGCACCCATAAAGGATGAAAAGTCTGCGCCATATCGCCAAAAAAAGAGAAACATATCTGAAACCCAAAATTCTTCATGAAACTAATTTATTTCGGTGTTTCCGTGTTTTTTTATTACATCGGGGGGCGGAGGCTGCCTCGGGTGACGTCATCGAGCTATGGTGCGTCGTCTGCTAGTCGTAAGGATCGTTTGGAAGCTCGGGAGTTTGCAGATTTTGATTTGCGGATTATTTAAAAATCGGTTATTTGGGATGCAAAAGTGACAACATATTGGTGATGTATTGGGTAATGGCTATATTTTGACTGCATTTAACCCTTGGGCTCCCCGGCCCAAGCCTTCCGGAAGGCTCTGCTGAGCGACTGCGGTAAGCCTTCCGGAAGCGCAATTTTCAATTGCATACAAATGGGCCCCCAATATTCGTAGAAGTCTAAAAAACTGTGTCACATATACGCCTTGATATAAACCCTCGATAATAAAACACCACATCTGCCTAACTACGCTGTACGCAGAGATATACCACTCCTTGGGTTTTTTTCCAAGGATCTTGGGATTTAGGTCCTGGCGTTGGGATATTTTTTGTCTATCTTGGGACTTTTGGAGGATTTTTCCCAAGTTTTTCTCCAGTAGTATACCCTCAAGTACGGTACACCGGTACCTATGCTTACCTTGAGATAAACTACTGGAGAAATACTTGAATAATCCCCTCAAAATCATGGGAAAAATCCAGAATCAGAATCAGAATAAAAAAGAAAAGCAGGAGGGGGGAAGTGGGGACAGGGGTAAGAATAGATGGGTGAGAGGGAAACGAGGCTAGTATGAGAAAAAAGACATGGGGCTAACCCCAGCGCTGTTCGTGTTTTTTGTAGGTTTGGGTCGGTCTGTGTACGTACCTCAACCCAACCCAACTCAGTCAGAAACCATGCTGGGGCGACACAGGAGGACAGGGGAGGGAAGAAGGTACCCTTGACACACCCAAGGCAACCCAGGCCCCCCCCCACACACCCGGACGAGCAGCCGTTGGGATTTTATTCATAAAGGGTACATCGTTTACAATTTACAAGAATTTTTAACAATTTGGCATAAAATAATTATAATGTTGTCTATTTCAGGATACACTGGGGTAGTGGATGGTGTGTTTACGGTGGGGTGTTATACTTAGGTAGCATGGGTACATAGTAGCATTGTCAGAATCATAATCAGAATAAAAAAAAAAAAGCAGGGGTGGGGATACAAGAATGTTTACGATATGGCATACATAAATAATTTGTTGTCTATTTCGGGATACACGTGGAACGTTGGATGATGAGGGTTACGGTGGAGTGCTATACATAGGTAGCAAGGTACATATTTGCATTGTGCCGGGAGGATAAGTGACGCGTGTAATCTGATGGGGCATGGTCTTCATCCCAGGGGAAGCCGTCGGTGGCGGCGCGGATAGCCCCTGTCCGGCTTGGGTATCGGGTGCAGGTCTAGCCTCGCTAACCGCCATCAGCCTTGGCAAGGCACGGGATGATCTTTTACTCAACTCGATGGGGGTGGGGGAAGGGGGGCGGCGCAGATAGCCCCTGTGTCGGGCCTGGGTACGGGCACAGGTCTAGCCTCGCTAACCGCACCAGCCTAGGCCCGCCCCTGGGCATCCCCCACTCCCATCCATCAAACATACGTACATAATGTATACTGATTCATATATTTTACGTTTTATAATAATAATAACGATGATTTTGGTGTCCCGGGAGGAAGTTAGTGTAAGTTGTGCCACGAGGTGTAGTGGTGGAAGTGTCGCGCTGAGCCACGAGACAAGTGGTGGCGGGGGTGATGTCTGGCTATGTAGGTCGGCGCGAGTAGATGGGTTGGGGGGGGGGGGGTTGGATCGGAGTCAAGGAGGTTGATGTGTGGGGTGTGTTGGTTAGCGAGAGGCAGGGAATCTATGAGGGTGTAAATTTCATCATGATATATCTGGAAAGCATCAAGTTGTTTAGAGATTCTATTGTGATAAATAATGTTCAAAGGGGAATGTTGGCTGTCTCATGTAGTTCGTGACAGGTTACAAAGTCGTGCCTTTTGACGTTTAGAGCAAAGCGTAGGCCTTTTTTTTGGATAGTTTGCAGTTTCAAGTGGTTAGTTTTAGCTGTTAGGAGAGGGCCAACGGGACAGTAAGTTGAAAGCTGCTGTACAAGTGCTTAAAGAGATGAAGTTTTGTTTTTCGTTGGCGTCGCGGAATCTGTATAAGCAAATGAGGATTTTTCTAGCGGGCCTGCATTTTTTTTTTTTTTTTTTTTTTTTTTTTTTTTTTTTACATCATAAGGAACGGGGCAAGGGCACAACAAAATGAGTAACACAAAGCCCGCTTAGTTCCAGTCCCTATAAAGAAGACAGTAAGAGAATAAAAAAAAAAAAGAGGGGGTAGGCCAATTTATTTGGGAGATATGTTTGGGAGATATCTCCCCTTTCTGGGAGATATGTTTGTTGAAACGGAGGGAATTATCTTGCTGAGTCCGAGAACCTTTTTAATTTTGTTATGGGGGATTGGTGTGGGGTTGGTAGGAAAGGGTGGAGGAAATTTGTTGCGGTCTCTGTGACTTGATTTTTAAAGTATGTTACTTTTGTTTTCTGGGGGTGAGAGAGGAGGGCGCCATTTTAGCTCCGAAAGGCTCCTGGTAGAGAGTTCATTTTGAAGACGACGCGTCAGATGGTCGGGGTTCCTTGCGCGTGTAAGTTGTGTTACGTCATCGGCGTATTGGATAGTAATTGATTCCCGGTGTCTAGGGTCAGGTAAATCTCGTGTGTATAGTTGTAAAGTGTTGGGGAGAGTACGAACCTTGAGGAACGCTTGCAAAAGGGAAAAGAAGGAGGAGTAGGTGTGTTGGTGTTTGAATCTAATTTGGACGGTCCATGAGGAAGTTACAGAGAAGGCGTTGTGGGCAAAGGCGGAAGATTGTAATTGTTACAAATTTGTACATTAGTCCCGTGTGCCGAAAAATCCCAAAGTGGAGTGGCACCCCTTTTCTCACCCCCAGCAGTCTCTCCCAGCGGTTTGTGCCATTCGCGCCAGATATTCAACTCCCGACCACAAAACCCCACCACAACCCCCTACGTTTGGGTTGAAAATAGGTATATTTCCGGATGCGGATTTTTACTACCTTGGGCGTTGGTGTGATTTTTATCCAATTTGTAATGATCACTGTTTTTCTCAGATTGCTGCACTGTGGGGACTAAAAATTCTTTGCTCCGCAGTTCCAGGGTTAATCAGGAATGATGAAATGGCTGGACGATTACTTTAAGGAATAGGATTTTCCAACACTGTATCCCCATATAGATCTCTTATGTGACGAGGGTCCCCCAGGCTCCAGTGTGGCTCACGTCTAGGTGTTTTGCAGACACTGTCAAGGGAGTGACATGGAGCGGACTCGGTGAAACCAGCAGTGTCCTGGGAGTGAAATTGTTCAACCCGGGGGCAAAAGATGTCAGCGGCCCGATCATACATCCCCAAGGTGATCTACCTATGATCTTATCAACGTTTACACATGCACACACACACACAGTCTCTCTCTCTCTCTCTCTCTCTCTCTCTCTCTCCTCTCTCTCTTTTCCCTCTCTCTCTCTTCCTCCTCTCTCTCTCTCTCTCTCTCTCTCTCTCTCTCTCTCTCTCTCTCTCTCTCTCTCTCTCTCTCTCTCTCACGGATTGCTTTCTCCCTGCAGCAACACTCATCCGTCAGCGCCTCAGCATCACCTCAACAAGGATGAAGACCTCCGGCTGCCCCCTCACATACCAGCCCGGGAAGTTGATGTGGCAGAAGGAACCTTGGCAAGACTCTGCTTGGAAAGACGGAACACTACTGATCAACCACAATGAGCTTTTCATTCCATCACACCAACTCAATGGATCTGGCATATACAAGATCATCACGGAATCTGCCAACCTGTCACTTCCTCCACACCTGGTTCAGAAGAGTACAATGTTTTTTTTCTCTCGGTGCGAGGTGAGTGTTTGAAATTGTTTCCCGTTCCTAAGGAAGAAAGGGTCCGCCTTTGTCAGCGAAACAAGATGCACCCACGGCTTAGATACACTCTGAGCTTTACTTACTGTGAAATTTTTTCCATTACATTTACATTTAAAGATCTTGTAACCCATAAAGTGTCAGACCATTTTCAATATTTAGTGCATAAATGGTGTTAAAACATTTTTTTATTAAGAAAACCTATAACAGTACTACTCACAGACCCATGTATATTTGTCATGAGGGTTCTGTAGTTTTATATATTCTAGTCATTTCCTTGAGCATCAGGGGTTTGTGAGGGGTGGATGCGTGAGTGCAGCTTTGTGTTCCCTCCCAGATGTCCGGAGCACCGGTGCGGCTTGCACTGTTTGGAATGGTGCCCGGACTGCCTCAACGGTGGGATGTGTGACGCAAGGAACGGCGAGTGTGTGTGTCCCCCCGGGGTGATGGACATCGCTGCCAGACAGGTGAGCCTGGGGGAGTAGGGTGAAGGATGTAGGGGATAAGTGAAGGAGTGACGGCAGGCAGGGAGGAGACAGGAGGGTGTGCCACAATAAAGAGATGCAATGGTGATCATGGCTAAAGCGAAAACTAATGTTTTGTTTTTGTTTTTCTCTCTCTCTATCTCTCTCTGATAGTCTGCCCTGAAGGCCACATTGGACGTAACTGTACCGTGAATATAGGATCGTTCCAAGGTCACCTTGTGGTGTGCGTGGGCGCACCGCTGGGCTGCACCTGTGCCCCGGGATACTACGGCGAGCGATGCGGCACAGGTAAGTATTGTCCTGTCAAACTCTTCTACAAACAAAGATGGACAGGTATGAAATGTCTGCTCATTCCCTTCCAGCAAAGATAGTTCTCTTATTTTACAACAGTAATTTACCACAAAGCTTAAGGACCCGAGACATCCAAATGAGGATTCACAACTAATGCTTCACAGGCCGCATGTTGAGGGTGACGTGCGGCAAGCAGGGTATTGGGTGTTAAGGCATATGTATGGGTGTGATAGGTATGGGCGTGGCACATTGTATTGCCGGCAAACAAGTCAGCAGTATTGAGAAGCCGGCAGGTTTGCAGAGAGGTCACATAGCTTAATTCCATCTCTTATAAATAGATGGTAACATAATATATATTTATATAGAGTAGTTATATTACCAGTTTATTCTATGGTAGAAACATTACTTGCTCATTACTACCTGTTTGATAGTGGAGCAAATGTATGTGTGATAGATAAACGAGTAGTTGACACCTGCATGAGAGAAGCAGCGAGGGCTCACCGCCGGCGACTACAGACGGCAGAGCGGCGATAGCCTTGCAAGTAGGACGGGATTGTATCAGCACTCCTTATACATTTCGTCAATGTATATATTGTAAGATTACATAAATTATCTACCTCAACTAAATTATAAAAAAGGAAAAGAGAAGTTGTTCAAGGCTGCGCTGCTGACTTGGTTGCCGGCAATACAATGTGCACGCCCCTACTATCACACCATACTTGCCTTAAATCGCGGGCACGTGCCTGGTGCGCCCATCGGCCTAAGAAAATGTACCTATCCATTTTACCAAAATGTGTATTTTTTTTTTTTTTTTTTTTTTTTTACATCATAAAGGACTGGGCCCAAAGGGGACAAGAAAAATACGTAACACAAAGCCGCTTAGTTGCCAGTCCCTATAAAGAAGACAGTAAGAGAGTAATAAAAAGGAGGGATGTGCCCAATTTAGTTCGGAAGGTGTCGTGTTACTCTTCTCTTGAAAAGATTTAAGTTGTAGGAAGGGGGAAAAAAAATAGAAACAGGAAGACAGTTCCAGAGTTACCAGTGAAAGGGATGAAAGAGTAAAGATACTGATTAACCCTTGCATTAGGAAGATGGACAGAATAGGGATGAGAATTAATAGAAGGTCTTGTACAGCGAGGCTGCGGGAGGGGGGGAGGCATGCAGTTAGCAAGTTCAGAAGAGCAGTGAGCATGAAAATAACGGTAGAAGATAGCAAGAGAAGCAACATTACGGCGGTGATTTAAAGATTGAAGACAGTCAGTCAAAGGAGAGGAGTTGATGTGACGGAAAGCTTTTGACTCAACCCTGTTTAGGAGAGCTGTATGAGTGGATCCTCCCCATACCTGTGAGACATACTCCATACATGGGCGGATAAGGCCACTGTACAGAGCAAGCAACTGGGAGGGAGAAAAAAAGGACGCAGACGCCACAGGACACCTAACTTCTTAGAAGCTGTTTTAGCAAGAGATGAAATGTGAGATTTCCAGTTCAGATTTTTAGTTAAAGGATAGTCCAAGAATGTTCATTGCAGAAGAAGGAGATAGTAGAGTGTCATTGAAGAAGAGGGGATAGTTGTCTGGTAGGTTTGGTCGAGTAGATAGGTTGCGAAATTGGGTTTTTGAGGCATTGAACAAAACAAGGTTTGCTTTGCCCCAATCAGAAATTATAGCAAGATCATAAATTAGGTGCTCGGTGGCATCTCTCCGTGAATCACTTAGTTCCTGTTCGCTGTCGTCCTGTTGGACGTCTAATAAACGACGTTGAAAATGCAGGGTAGAATCATCAGCGTAGGAGTGGATAGGGCTTTGAGTTATACTTAGAAGATCATTAATGAATAATAAAAAGATAGTAGGTGATAGGACAGAACCCTGAGGAACACCACTGTTGATAGATTTAGAAGAAGAACAATGTCCGTCTACAGTAGCTGCAATAGAATGGTTTGAAAGGAAACTTAAGATGAAGGTACAGAGAGAAGGATAGAAACCGAATGAGTGCAGTTTGGAAATTAAAGATTTGTGCCAGACTCTATCAAAAGCTTTTGATATGTCAAGGACAACATCAAAAGTTTCACCGAAACCCCTAAAGGAGGATGACCAAGATTCAGTTAGATAAGCTAGAAGATCGCCAGTAGATCGCCCTTTACGGAAACCGTACTGACGATCAGATGGAAGATTGTGAGCAGATAGATGCTTAAGAATCTTCTTATTAAGTATAGATTCAAAAGCTTTAGAAAGGCAGGAAGTCAAAGCTATAGGACGGTAGTTTGAAGGATTATAACTGTCACCCTTCTTAGGAACAGTTTGGATGTGAGCAAACTTTCAGCAAGAAGGAAAGGTTGAAGTAGATCGACAAAGACGGAAAAGTTTGACCAGGCAGGGTGCAAGCACTGAAGCACAGTTTTTGAGAACAATAGGAGGGACTCCGTCAGGACCGTAAGCTTTCCGAGGATCTAGGCCAGAAAGGGCAAAGAAAACATCATTACGAAAGATCTTAATGTCAGGCACAATATAGTCAGAGGGTGGAGAAGGAGGAATAAGCCCTGCATCAACCAGAGTGGAATTTTCAGCAAAGGTTTGAGCGAAGAGTTCAGCTTTAGAAACAGATGAGACAGCTGTGGAGCCATCTGGGTGAAGCATAGGAGGGAAAGATGAAGAAGAAACATTGTAAGAGATGTTATTAGCTACATGCCAGAAGTCACGAGAGAAATTTGATTCAGAAATATTTTGACATTTTCTATGAACATTTTCTATACCTGTCAGACCTGTGAAGATTGAGCTTTTCCACGTGAAAGATGCTTGCACAACGTGATAGCTCGCTTGACACAATAACAAAGTAGCTATAGTACACTGGGATATAAAACAATGGTGTTTAGGCAATCGGGTAAGGTGTTCTCCAGAGCCGCGGCAAACTGCGACTCGTCAGATAACTTGATCTCAGAGAAGGTATTTATTGCTCGGTGTGCAGTGGTGACCGGAGTGGTTGTGGGAAGGTTATTCCAGGGAGAAGCGAGCATTACTTCCGTAGGTTTATTGAGATTGAACAGAGATAATCGGGACACCCAGCGAGGAGCTGGTGTGGTTTGTTCGCGCGCCCGGTAGCAACTGGTTACATGAGGCCTGGAGGGCAGTGCGCTGTTGCCGCGTTGTGGCGTAGTGTTGCTATGTAACAACATGTGTAAGGTTTATTAAGATGCGTGCCAATATGTATGTGTGACTGTCTTGTATGTAATCACACATCCACACCTCCCTCCCCCCTCACGCTCGTAGCTCTGTCTCGAGCGGACTCTTTTTTCATGAGCATCCTAGACCGGCGTGGGGACACTGGGGGGGTGACTTAAAGGGGACGTGATTTTCTCGTCCGAGCAAGGGAACACAGGGATGTGGGGGAGGGGGTCATCACTAGGGGTTGGAACATGTCGGAGGAAACGACGGTTTCGCCACCAGACACGCCCACTAGGAAGACGCACCTCGAAGTCCCTGGTCTTACCGCAGCCCATAACAACCCCGACCTTGTCCCAGCGGTGTGATGTCGGGTCCTGAATATGGACGGTCTGGCCAACACACAGCCTGGGCAGGGGGCGGGCGTGCTGGTCGTACTGAGACTTGACCTGCTCAGCGCGGGCGACAGCTCGGCGATCACAGTCCTATGTGCGGGCCTGCCACTCCTCCGAGAAGGACTCAGGATGAGCATGGACATAGGAGCGGAGCGGGTGGCCATACAGTATCATTGCAGGGGATCGTCCCGTGAAGTTAGGAGTGTTGCGAAGCTCCAGGAGACCCCTGTCGAAGTCTTCACTGTCGATGTTGCCGGAGGGCGCCGTTTTGAGGATGAGGTGTTTCACTGACTTGACGGCCGCCTCGGCGTGGCCATTAGACTGGGGGTAATGCGGCGAAGATACCGCGTGGTGGACACCCCAGCGCTCCATGAAGTTCCGGAAGTCAGTGCTGGTGAATTGGGGCCCGCCGTCACTCCTGAGACGGAGCGGGACACCAACTTCCCGGAAGTACCGACAAAAGAGCCGTATGGTGTGCGTGGCGGTAGTATCGGCCCCGCAGGGGACGACCACAGGCCACCCGGAGTGTCTGTCCGCGATAACCAGGAACGACTTCCCGGCGACCGAGAAAAAGTCTGCGGAGACGGACTCGAAAGGCCTGGAGGGATGGTCGTCGCACAGTAGTGGTTCCTGTTGGTGACTGGGCTGTAAGATCTGGCATGGCTCGCAGGCTTGAACGGTGCTGGTATTGTCGGCATCGATACCTGGCCAGAAGACAGTCTGCTGCGCCCGGCGCTTCGTGGCTGCGACACCTCGGTGACTGTCGTGCAGCCGAGCAGGGGTGCGGCGGCGGTGGGCTGCAGGAACCACAATTCTCTGACCATACAGGACCAGCTCTCCGTCTGCGTACAGGCAGTCACGGAATTTCCAGTAGGGGAGTTGAGAACTGTGCAGAGTGTACCGGTTAGGAGGAATCCTGACGTCACGCAGTCCCGTAGGCGGGTGTACGACGGGTCCGTCGCTGCTGCGGCTCGGAGTTCCTGTATAGTCCTATCGGCGTCTCGATGCAACGGAT
Organism: Chionoecetes opilio; assembly: GCA_016584305.1. Classification (NCBI taxonomy): domain Eukaryota; kingdom Metazoa; phylum Arthropoda; class Malacostraca; order Decapoda; family Majidae; genus Chionoecetes; species Chionoecetes opilio. The sequence goes on from JACEEZ010013749.1 coordinate 35,587, forward strand.
CGAGGTGTGAAGAATCTTGATCTTGGTTGATGGCGTTAAGGGACACGACGCTCCTGAGGTGTGTGGCGGCTTCGGCGCACACCATCTCGTCCTTTGGCGTGGGCGGCTAACTGGGGCTCGTGACAGGGCATCGGGGATGCAGAGCTGCTTCCCATCACGCCACACGGCCATGAACAGGTAGGGCGAGACCTTCTCCTTGAGGCGTTGGAGGCGAGGATTCTCAACCGCGTCCAAGGTGTAGTGGTTGAGAATCAGGATCAGAGGTCGGTGGTCCGTCATCAACATGAAGCTCTGTAGGCCTATCAAGTAAGGTCTGCACTTCGAAATGGCCCAGGCGGCGGCGAGCAGCTCGAGTTTAATGGTGGCGTAGCGGGTCTTGGCGTCAGCGAAGAATCTTGAGCCACACTGAACGAGGCATGTGCGTCCCTGGCCATGGTCTTGCAGAAGGGCGTAACCAAGCCCGTAGAGGCGAGAGGCGTCAGTTTGAAGAATAACTGGAAGTGCTGGGTCAAAGTGAGCGAGAATCGGCGGTCGAAGCAGCGCCGTCTTGACACGACTGAAGGCCTAGTCGTGATCAGGTGTGCACGTAAACTTTCTTTTCGGGCTCATCAGGGGGCGAAGTGGCTGGGCGGCAGCGGTGTTGGCTGGGGTGAACTCTGACCGCTGGTTCACCAAAGCCCATGAATGAGCAGAGGTCAGTCAGGTTAGCGGGAATCGCGAAGTCCCGGATGGCAGTGACTCTGTCCTCGTCTGCGGCCACGCCCTCAGCTGAGAGGTTATACCCGCAAAAACTCACACTAGGCGCGGCGACCACAAACTTGTCCTTGTTAAGTGTGATCCCGTATTTACGACATCTAGTGAGCATCTGGTGAATACGTTGGAAATGCGTGGGGAAGTCGTCGTCGAAGAGGAGAATGTCGTCAACCACCTTAATACAGTTATCTACACCCTGCAGGGCCAGGTCGCCGCGGAGACAGTAAGCGTCACCGGTAGCCGAGAAACCCATGGGACCTTTGCAGTGTTGAAAGCGGCCGTATGGTGTGATAAAGGTTGTTAGGTGTTGGCCGTCCTCGTGTAGTTCCAACTGCCAGTACCCGCACAAGGCGTCCGCTGTCGTGAAAAAACGCGCTGACGGGTTGACACTGCGGACGGCGGTGAATGGAGTTGGGGCAGGATGTGTCGGGCGGGCACTTGAGAGTTGAGCTTCGTCAAGTCAACCGTGATTCTCACGCCTTTATCCTTAGCCACGACGACTAGCGGGTGACACCACTCTGAAGGGTCGTCACCGGCAGGCCTGATTATCCCCTGACGTGTCATGGACTCAAGTTCCTCCTGAACTTGAAGCTGGAAAGCGAAGGGAACCTACCTCGGTGTGAATGGCGAACGGTACGGCTGTCTCCTTCACATGAATCCTCATGGGTTTACCCACCATGGGCAGAGGAGCCGTCATGAGATCTGCCTTGGAGAGTAACACGTCCGGGAACTCGCGCAGGAAGTGCGCCCGTGCAGCAGACGGGGACGTGTGAGGAGGGAGAGACATCTCAGCGCATCTGTTGACGTGCTTTACCTCCAATAGTGGCTTCGGGAAGGCAGCTGAAATGATAACCAGCTCCATGCAGTGACTGTAGGAGAGGAGAGGCGTCTGAATACCCTCGTGCACCTGTATCTTGGCAGTACAAGATTTTCCGTGAAGCCGTAAAGTTGCATAAAAGCATCCCACAGCAGGTGCCATTTCTGACCCATCCGCCGTCAGCGTAGTAGTGGACGGTAGAGGCTGTAGGCTGCTGAGGGGGATGTGAAGCATTTGCAGGTGTCTTGTGCCGATGACAGTGACGTCTGCGCCTGTGTCTGGTAACATCTGGAGCCTCAAAGTAGACTCGCCGTACACGAGGTGAACACATACCGGTGTGGGAGTCATGGCACTTGAAGGTGAGACATCTGTTACGCTACGACAGTTGCTGTATTTCCATCTTGAAGTGGGTGATGCGCGACCAACGTTTAACGCGCCACCCTGACCATCGTGACTAGACGTGTTGCGGCAGAACCTGTCGTAGTGGCCAGTCCTGGTGAAGAGGCGACATTGGGCTGTTTTAGTGGGACATTTGTCAGTCCCCGCCCAATGACCTTGACGCCCGCAGTTGTACCAGGAGGCAGCGCCGGCCGGGCACTTCGGGCCGTGTCGACGCGCGCAAGACTGGCAGGGGTGAGCAGGGCTAGGAACCGCTGTTCTATGTTGAGTCTTCCCGCGATAACCTGAAGGTGGTGTTTGGGGATGGATGAGGCCGCTTGAGGCGTCTTGTCGCGGCGTCTGCCTTTCTTGTAGGTAGACGTGGCGCGCAGCTGGCTTGGTGACGAGTGAATAGCGGAGGCTGCATTGCGGGTGGCTTCGAATGAGCGGCAACAGGTGACCACGTCGTGGAGAGAGGCGCCTGTGTCGAGGGAGATAAGGGGTTGAATCAGCTCTTTATCTCGCACGCCCATGAATAAAACCATCTTCAGCTGGATCTCCGCGCAAGTCATAGCATTACCAGTGCACAAGTCGACCTCCTCTGCCAGGTTCTTCAATCGCACGTAGAAATCGGAGAATGACTCGCCGTCCGACTATTTACAACACAGGAGTTCACGGCGACGGAGCGCTTCATTGCGTTGCGTTTTAAAGTGAGACTGTAGAGTGTCCAAGACCTATGTCACAATCAAGAAAGTGTCAGGTGCGATCCCTAGGGTATGCTCTAGGATCCTTTGAACGTCAAGTGACACCGACATCCGTAGTTGTATGAGTTGCTTCTGTATGGCAGTTTCTGTATGCATGGTGGAGAAATCTTGCCAAAGTCGACGCCATTGCCGGAACACTTGAAACGAGGCATCAGCAAGTAACGTCGGGGGGGGGCTGTGATTCACGTGCTTTCCTGCAGAAGGCGCGAAAGTGGGCGTAGCAGCCACAGGAGGAGAAGCGGCGGGCGGAGCAGTAGAGGTCGTCGCAGGGGCCGTGACAGGGGGCGACAAGTAGGACCTCGCATCAGCTGCGGGGGAGGCTGGCGGGGCAGGAATGTGCCGCGCGCCAACTGAAGGCTGTGTTGGAGACAACAGTTTCACGAGAACCTGGAAACGGGCGTCTTCTCTTCCTTTTTCCTCCAAGCCTCGTTGTCAAATCGACGTCTCTCCTCTTCACGCTTAAATCCCTCCTCGTCATCTTGTATGCGACGTGCGTTCTAGGATAAAGCGGAATCTTCCAGAAATCGGAGAAATGATGACATAACATCACCGAGAGGCTCAACGCTCGGCTGTGTTGGGACAGCGGAGATGAGTGCGTGGTGTCCAGTGACTCAAAGGGGGGAAAAGCGATTTCCTCCTCTTCGTCATATTCAGACCCACTAGCCGCGGGTGACGCAGTGGGGAATGACATGTTGAGAGACACGAACACTACGAAATATCCACCGTACGTGGAGTATCTCAACACCGGAAACATGGGGGAAAACTTTTCTGACCACCGCACGAGGTGAATGTGTGTGTGTTTGTGCGTGTGTATGTGTGTGGCGTGGATAGGAGGGTACTGCACCTGTGCTCAAGGTCGCGAGACTGACAAGCTAGGGCTGGCGGCACGGCCCCAATACAAAGGACACGCCACTAATATACACTAAACGGAGCACTTATGGAACACTGGTGAACCCTACCGTCATACCCAATCCATACGCTTTACGTATATCCACAGGCACACGAACACCTGTCGCTGAAGACGAATTAATCCAGGGAGAGAGCGTGGTGTCGTGGTAAAGAGATGCCTCGTGGCGTCGGGCGGCGGTGTGTTGGGGTGGCGGTGGGTGAGTTGCTACCGCCGTTCTCTGTTTCTCTCTGTGTAAAATCTCTGCGAACTGCGCCATATTGCTCGGGGTGCACTGGTAGGGTACGCCGTAGGTCCAATGAAAAGTGAAATATAGATTATTTCGAATTTGGCAGGGTTTTTTCTTATGTAAAATTGAATTTTAAGGGTAGTTTGTCCGCTTCAACTTTTTGGTTTGAGCACTTCTTGCTATGCAAAAATGGACTTTTATATTTGTATGCAAAACATAGCTTAAAGTGCGATTTTTTCATAGTAAGAATTGCTCAAATGGAAAAATGGAAACAGATAAAATCGTCTTAGAATTCCATTTACATAGGAAATTGGCATGCCAAAGTTGAGAAAAAGAATTTTTGTTATACGGGCGTACCCTAACCAGGGTACCAAAATAGTTGGATTGGGTTACGATGGGAGGAAGCACCAGACCAGGGCGATGGTGCCCGACAGCTATGGGAAACTGCACCCAAGGTTGATCAGGGAGGTGCATCTGTCAGTGACAGAGGAGCCATTTGGAAGGTACCTTTGGCACTTTGTACCAGAGGACCCGGTGCCACCTGAGAAGCCTGCGTTCAAGGTGGCTCAGGCTCTCTGTGATCTACTGGTGACATACGACTCCACCGGCTCACTGATCGTACTGCAAGGTGACTCAACTAGGGCCAACACGGGGTGGAAGGGTGGTACTCACGCCCATTTGGAGAAGATGCTGGGACGCAAGCTCTTCTGGAGTATATGCGTGTTGCACACAAACGAGTTGCCCCTGCGCCACCTTATCACCAGCATTGACAGGCCTACCTCATCTGACACTGGCTTCACGGGTCCAGTGTGCAGGTCTGCTGTCCAGCGTGAATGAGATGCAGTACAACGCAAAGTTCAGAGGAGTGCCAGGCGGTGAAGATCTCACGGAGATACCGGAGTATATCCTGGTCAACATTTCCACTGACCAGCAGGTCTCCTACCAGCTGGTCCAGGCTGTGAAACGGGGCGTTCTCCCGTCCGAGCTGCAGGAGATCAAGTGTGGCAAGGTGTCCCACTCCAGATGGCTCACCACAGCCCAGTCGCTCGTGTACATGTGGACCAGAAAGCATGGACTGACTGGCAAAGAACTGAACACCCTGGAAATCCTAGTCAAGTACTGCCTGCAGGTGTACTTCAAACTCTACTACGACATCAAGGTTCACCACAGACTAGAGGACGGCCCCAAGCACATCCTCACGCAGCTCAGAGTGATGAGGTCGCAGCCCAAGAAGGTCCAAACAGCTGTGACCTTTTACGTGCGGACAGGAGCATGGTTCGCACACTCAGAATGTGTCCTCCTCTCGCTGATGGCGAGTCAGAGTGAGGACGACCGCAGGTTCGCCGTGACCCAGATTTTGAAGCTGAGGGCTGGCGAGGAGTATGGGGACACCAGTGTAAGACCTCGCATCACACCCAAGCTGAACTTGTCAGCCACCAGCTTGCAGACACTGGTCAGCTGGCAGCCTGGCCAGGTGCACGAGCCGGCATTCACCTGTTCACTGTCCGGGGATCAGATCCAGGAGATCCTGGTCAAGCCGTACGAGGTTCCGGAGTTCTCTATCACACCCAGAGCACCGAAAGAGTCGTAAAGCAGGTGACAGAGGCTGCGGCAGCAGTGGTGGAGCAGCAGGCCAGAGACATAGAGAAAACAAAACTTACCATACAGTAGAGTAAATTCTTCTGGGAGGACACACACGAAATGCTCCCTTGCCCAGCCTCTCAAACACAAAAGATCGAAAATTAGTTTGCCAAAAGGGCTTGCACGGACCCTTGACGCATTCCATTTTGATGCGATTCTATAGGAAACTTTTTTTATGGTGAGTTTTAAAGCGTTTGTCACTATTTACGTCGATAGTTACGTGGTCGAAGAGTACGTTTTGACGCTAATTGCTTCATATCGGGAGAGGGTTGATATCCAAATTACCCTGCATTGTGACAATGGTTCATAAGAACATAAGAAAATAAGGAAGCTACAAGAGGCCGTGAGACCTACACGAGGTAGTTCCTGTTACTTAACACTACCTACATGCACCTTTCATCCCTATCCATCTCATCCAAATGATCTAGCATCCTTTTAAAGCTCCCTATTGACTCCGCACTAACTATCTATCTACTGAGTCTATTCCAATCATTTACTACCCTATTTGTGAACTAGTTTATCCCTATTTCTTTTTTATATCTACGCTTTTCCAGCTTGAATCGTTACATCTTGTTCTACCCTGAGTACTAGCCGTAAGAACTTTTCCTACATCTCCCTTATTGTATCCCTTTATCCACTTAAAGTAATTGTCCAGACCATTTCATTCCTGATTTAATGCAATCAAAGTATAGCCATTATCGAGTATATCAACAATATGTTGTCACTTTTTGCATCCAGTCAGACGTTTTTAGATAATCTGCAACAAAATCTGCAAATTCCCCGAGCTTCGAAAACGCTCTTCAAGACTTGCAGACGACGCACATTGGCTCGCTGACGTCACTGAAGGTGGTCTCCTCTCCCCGCGGTAATCCAGAAGCACGTAAACACAAGAGATAAATATAGTACTTGTAGATTTTTTCGGTGTTTCTGATTGATTTTTTTTAGCGATATGCCATATGAATGCATCCTTTATGGGTGTAGCAAGACAGCTGTGCCTTTCCAGAAAAGTTTGCACACGTTTCCGACCGATACGGCCACGTTAAATGTGTGGAAAATATTTGTGCGGCGAACACATCACCCCCCACCCACCCACTCATCCCGTAGCCACACACCATGGCGTAGCCTTGTATGGCAGTCTGCATCACAAACATGTGAACAACATTCCCTTGCCTGTCACACTGTCTGCCTTCCCGCCCGTATATTTTCCAACTCTATGCTATAATGCTAGTATGTGGTTTCCGAGTAAAGACGCTTGGCTGTAGCTCAGAAACTAACCATAAAATTCTCTCGAAAGTACCCTCATTGTGATTCCCACACAAACATTATAGTTTCCCTTATTTACCAATCCATCTTTTGGAGAAGTGTCAGGTCCTCCTGATCCCCAGGTTCCGCTAACACCTGTTCGTCAGTCGGCTCGTCCACCCCGTATTCTGGCTCGAACATGTGGGGCTGGGCTCCCAACACAATCGGCGGTTGGTCTTCCTCATATACGCGACCAGCATCATCTAATTCAGTCTCAGATGCAGCATCATACTCTAAATCTGTCACAGCGACAGATTCACTGTCTGATACCGAACTGAAATCGCTCATCATTTACATTTGCTGGTCGATCCGACAACTGTCACAAATGCAGACGACTGTTGTTTACATGTGACCACCTCAAATGACGTCATTAATAATATTCGTGGGCCAGTTGGAATGATGAAAGTTTTTTTTTCCCGCACTTTTTACAAAAGTCGTGTTTTTACGAAAATAAGGTCTGGAAATCAATTACTTTTGGTGGATTAGGTGTTTTGAAGGAACATTCAACATAATTATACAAAGAAAAAATGGGTTTGGACGAATACTAAAACCTTCTATCATATCGCCCCTTACTCTAAGCCTCTCGCGTGTGTGTAAATATAATAGCTTCAATCATTCTCATAACTAAAGTTACGCATCCCATGAATAATTTTGGTCATCCTTCTCTGCACTGATTGTAACAAGGCTATATGTAATACGGAGAACAAAACTGAACCGCATAGTCTAGGTGAGGTATGACTAGAGCTAAATAATATTTTAGAATAACCTCAGCACTTCTACTTTTAACACTCCTGGTAATTAATTATAACACACTATTAGCTCTATTACTAGCCTCAATACATTGTTTCCTAGGACGGAGGTCTGAGCTTACCCTCACTCCCAGACGTTTCTCACCTTCTGATCTTTTCAGCGATACATTGCGTATGGTGTATCTTTTACCATAATTTTTTCTACCAACATTAATTACGCTACACTTATCGATATTAAATTACATCTGCCACCTGACTACTCACTCATTAGATTTATATAAGTCTCCCTGCAATATGCTTACATCAGACTGTGATCTAATAATCCTACCTACCTTAGTATCATCAGAAAACTGGCTGATATCACTGCTAATCCCACTGTCTAAGTTGTTGATGTAAATAATAAATAGTAATGGACCCAAAACAGACCCTTGTGGTACCCTACTTGTGACCTGTCCCCATTCAGATTTAGAAACATTTATTGTAACCCTGTGTTGCCTATCACTTAGCCAAGCAAGATTTAATCCTACGTAGAACCTTCCCATCTATTCCATGAGCCTTAACCTTATTTAAGAGTCGCTCATGTGGTACCTTGTCTAATGCTTTACTAAAGTCCAGGCATACAATATCATAATCCTCATCATTATCTGCTGTCTCATGAACCTTCCTATGAAAATTCAATAAATTGGTGAGACGTGACCTACCCTTGGTGAATCGATGTTGTGAATCATTTACCAAACTATGTTTTTCTAAATGATCTCTTATGTTTTTTGCAATATCATATTCCAATAATTTACCTACCACGGAAGTTAGACTAACGGTTCAATGATTTGACAATAATCCTCTATTACCCTTCTTAAATATGGGAACTTTTTTTTCTTCTTTTTTTTTTTCTTTTTTTCCCCCATCTAATCTATAATAATATAAGCGAAAGTGTGCCTGTGTGTGTGTGTGTGTGTGTGGTGTGTGTGTGTGTGTGTGTGTGTGTGTGTGTGTGTGTGTGTGTGTGTGTGTCCGCGATAGGTGCCGCCCCCAGTGCCCCAATCCCATCATATGGCACAGTTTGGAACCGGGTCCGACCGGGGGCACATTTTAAGCCCACTTATGATCCGATCACTTTTTTTTTTTCTTTTTTTAAATTTTTAGTAGCCTATTAGCGAGAATTGTGAAGAAAAAAAAGTGGGTTGCGAGAATTGAGGAAACCTTGATGTAGGGTGATGGGTAATGGGTGAGTGAATGGGTGGGGTGATGGGTAATGGGTGTGGGGTGATGGGTGAGTCCTTGTCTAATGCTTTACTAAAGTCCAGGCATACAATATCATAATCCTCATCATTATCAGCTGTCTCATGAACCTTCTTATGAAAATTCAATAAATTGGTGAGACGTGACCTACCCTTGGTGAATCGATGTTGTGAATCATTTACCAAACTATGCTTTTCTAAATGATCTCTTATGTTTTTTGCAATATCATATTCCAATAATTTACCTACCACGGAAGTTAGACTAACAGGTCAATGATTTGACAATAATCCTCTATTACCCTTCTTATATATGGGAACTTTTTTTTCTTCTTTTTTTCTTTCTTTTTTTCCCCCATCTAATCTATAATAATATAAGCGAAAGTGTGCCTGTGTGTGTGTGTGTGTGTGTGTGTGTGTGTGTGTGTGTGTGTGTGTCCGCGATAGGTGCCGCCCCCAGTGCCCCGATCCCATCATATGGCACAGTTTTGGAACCGGGTCGACCGGGGGCACATTTTAAACCCACTTATGATCCAATAACTTTTTTTATTTTATTTTTTATTTTTAGTAGTCTATTAGCGAGAATTGTGAAGAAAAAAAAGTGGGTTGCGAGAATTGAGGAAACCTTGATGTAGGGTG
>JACEEZ010013749.1:50000-61017 GCA_016584305.1 Chionoecetes opilio
ATGGGAAAATCTGACGTTAAACAAAAAGACGATGATGATTAGTAAGATGGACTGAATAGAGGTGAGAATGAATAGAAAGTCTTGTGCAGCGAGGCCGCGGGAGGGGGGGTGGCATTCAGTTAGCACGTTCAGAAGCTCTGAGTAAGAGAAGCAACATTGCGGATTAAGTGATTGGAGACAAGTCAGTCAGAGGAGGGGAGTTGATGAGACAAAAAGTTTTGACCCCACCCTGTTTAGGAGAGCTGTATGAGTGGATCCCTCTAAACATATTATATATAGCGTCTCATGTGTTTTTCCATGCAAGTATACAAGTGTCCGGAAATAATGTTTATACCATTATAAACCCATGAAACACTGAGGAGAAACTATTGCCTTACGAGCAAGAATTATGAATGGAACACTGGATTGTTAGCCCCATACATGCGTCACTTCGTATGAGATAACATATACTTACGTTTGAGTAAGAGTGTAAAACGTAGACCGAGCGGATGGCTAATCAAAGCACAAGGTTGTTATATAATTATTATTCGAAATAACTGAACAGAGTTTTAACGTCCGTATACAGCACGTTGTAATTAAAGTCCATTGTTAAATAACAGTGCATTGGTATCTACCACATATAATGTTCTCAGACTCACGTCCACACACACCAACTGTCTACAGCTCTCTGACTAGTAACAACGGGCGTAGCAGGGCGTGGTCAGGGGTGCCCGCTAGAGGTAGGGTGTGGCCGTCTTCGTGATGTGCTGTCCTCTGCTGGCATGTGGTAGATGACGTGGCATGGGCGTGATACGTCATAGGAAAAATCCTAAAACATGGAAATGATAACAGAAAAAGGTGCATGCATGAAATGTACATATAGGGATAAACATATGTGCCTATAATGCCAACATCGTTCGGTCATCTACCCGGCGCGTCCTCGCGCCGTCCTAGAGACATGTACCTAACCATGCTACAATCATGTATTCACCTGATTTTGTCGGATATTGCCCTTCAGGAGAACATACAAAGATAGGGCCCACCTAACAACAAAGCAAAGTGGAATTGCTATGATGATGATGATTATGATTGGCATAAACGTGGAAGGAAAATGAACGGCTGGGTTAAGGTAGACAGGTAAAGAGTCCTGTACGGCTGTTTGCAATTCAGAGAAATTAGAGAATGTAAGCTCAGAAAATGTATTAGTGACATATTTAATGCTTGATAAATGTATATACTTCAAGCTGTCAATAGGGAAAAGTCGAGCAGTGAAATTAGTTACAAATCCTTGAAGCAGTTTTTTCAGGAAAGGTATTCAAATAGTCAGAGCGTAAATAGCAAGCAATAAAAATTGCGAAATGACCGGAAACTTTGATACACTGCACCTTCGGGACATACTACAGACACATATTTTGTTTATGTTAAGAAGAAATAGTGATATCAGAAGAATCTTTTGTGAAAGAATGGTCGTGAAATCATGTGGTTGTTAAGGACACAACGATAAGGCCTGAGAAGCATTTGCCTGAGTTAGCACCACTGCACAAATACCCTCACTGGTTACAGACAAGAAAGCAGAGATAGATGCGGGGCAAAAATACAGATTCAAATATTATGTACGGGACCTATCCAAATCAGACATGCGTCTAGTAGCATGCTGGGTATACTCATTATCAATCAGCACCACATTACTTGGTTTATTCAGTATCATCATAGATTCTTTCACTGAAAAAGGAAATTATTAAATTATGTGAAGATCAAACACATGTTTGAATTGAAAAGGAACATGTATAATAACGGCATCTGACGTTAGCACTGATTCAAGGAGAGGGTAATAGTGTTGAATGCTACTTAAATCAAACAAAAGTTTCAACTTGTAATTCTTTTTCCTAAGTTCAAGGCATGCATAAAATCCTTAACAGGAAAAACTGAAGAAGTGACTCTTCAACGCGCTGCGTCAACCATATGTGTTAGTATTTGTTTGTTAGTTCTTACAATATAATTAACCGTATTAGTCAAAACAGGGAGTGCTTGCTCTAACACAGTAAAATATTTATTAAAGTTGTGCTCGGATTGAATAGTATTGAAGGTCTTCCTCAAGAAGTTAGTGAGAGGAAGATCTATACTTGACTTTCAAGTCTGGCAATATTTATGCAATTTGAATGAATGAGTTTATTATTAGAGGAAGCCAAGGAGGCCAGTTGATTGTATCGCTCTCTAAGTTCTTCCACATCCTCATTCATAGCTGTACCAAATATCAATTTGAATTAATGAGTTTGTTATGAGAGGAAGCCAAGAAGGCCAGTTGATTGTATCGCTCATTAAGTTTTTCCACATCCCCATTCATAGCTGTACCAAATAGCATGTGCGAGAGCTATCCAATACCGTCAATGAATCCCCGCTTTGTGTGGTTAGTTACTTTTAACCCGTCATAGTTTTCTAAGGCTAGGTGGACAGTGTCATTCAGATATTGCACTCTAGCAGTTAAAAGGATAAGAAAATCACTAGGATACTTCGCCGGAACGCAGGACTCCAGCTTCAAGAGGGCTTCATCCAGTTGTCCCGTTACCTCCCTCAGTCTACCCGGAATTTCCACCAAAGTAGCATAGGGGTAACGCACCCACAAACATCCTCCACGAAGGTAACCCTTCCTAAGGGAGTGGTTAGAGCCCGGCATGCGATGAGCAGGTTCCAGAGCCAAAATATAATGCAGGATAAAGAAGAGGAAATGGACAGATATTTCTGGAACAGAAAAGCTATCATCTACGAAGGCGTAAATCTAATATACTATAGGAGTAGCCGTGTGTCTGTGTGTGTGTGTGTGTGTGTCTGTTTTGGGTAGCCGAAACTGTAAATTCAATCTAGATGAGAGTAGACTCAGAAAATCGCAAATTAAATCGTAGGTGGTAAGCGGATTAGTCCCAGTCGATTGAATAATTTTGAAGGGGGGTTTTGTGCTAAAAAACACTTTTAGGAATATTACATTACAGGAAAAACTCTGCGGTTACGTCTTGCCGCGTTCCACAAACTCAGTAGACTCATGGGACTTAACTTTTGTGTGCGTGTGTGAGTGTGTGTGTTGGAATCACACTGAACACAAAGGTTGGAATCACACAGAACGTGGTCTAACCCCGAGGCACTTTGACCAGTGACCAACGACAGCAACAACACTATTGGAGTTTGCAAGCACATGTTGTTGTTGTCTAATATATACTACTACTACAAACATCAATACATGTACTTTATTTCTTTGTATTTTTAATTCCTCTCAGGCAATTCATTTGCTTCTACAGTTTCGTATTTGATTGTTTTGTCTTGTTTAATCTTTTCAGTAATTATTTATTCATGTTTTACTATTGCAATTTTAATTTCCTCTTTAACTTGTAGTTTCTATTTTGTATACATTTGCTGTAGTCTCACTTTTTCTTCTTGTGTTGTAGCTCTCCTTGCGTGTCTATTACATTCCTTCATTTTCTTTATTCCTTTCTTTATGTTGTTGGTTATCCAGATGGGCTCACTCTCTGGGCTGTGTTTTGTAGTTCTCTTGAAGTATGTCTTTTGTAGGTGTTTTTGCGCTGAGGTTCATGATTTCTTCCAAGTCTTTTATATTAGTTAATGGGTTATTCAGATATGTTAGTGTGTTTCAACTCCTTTAATGTATTCCTCACAGTGTTCCTCTTTAAAGCTTGTGTCTGTAATTTTTCTTGAATTTTCATCTTGGAATTTCTGTTGCTGTCCACTGTTTACTCTGAAGTTAATTTCCAGCAGGTTGTGGTCGGAAAGTTCGGAAATTTCCTTATTTTCGTCTATTTTCATGTTTATGAATTGGGTAATGTACTTATTATTTATTAAAGCTAGATCTATTGCACTTTGTATACCATTTTGACATCTTGCCATCACTCCTGAACTTTCCATTGTTGAATTTAGGATAGTATAGTCCAGTTCTTCTACCATCTCTATTGTGATTTCTCCATTTTTATTCAACGGTTGTGGTTCTAAGAACAAAAAATACTATTGAAGTCACCTAGGAATAATCACATGTTTTTATGGATTCGTTTGCTATATCTATAATTTCCTTCTTGACATTCACATTTCTCTGCGCATTTGTGCATGAAAAATATACTAGTAAGAGGCCCCCGTCCTTTTAAACCTATTTTTAATTTCCCGCTGTTACTTTTTGTCCTTTGTCGTCATCCTTTTCCTTTTTACGTAGCTTTTCTTATATCAACTTTCGACCTCCCCCTTTTATCTTCTCTCTATCAGGAGCTTAGCCCTCAAATTTGTTCAAAAATCTTTTTTTCTGTACTTTTTTTGAGTTTCTGTGGGGCAAAAAATACTACATTTTGTTAAACCCCTTTTTACATTTAGTGTAGTAAAGGAGTTTCTTACTTGTCAATTTTTTAGACACAATTGGCGGTTTTCTCTTTTTTTGAATTTTCCCCTTTTCCTGTTATCCAGTAAAGTCTCCTTTGGGGCTCTCTTGCCTTTCAGTTCCATTCTGAGTGGTTTAAATTTTTTCCCTCTTGACCCTTTTTTCCTGTCACTTGATATAGTATATTTTTTGGGTCTGATGTGTCATCCTGGGGATACCTCAGTTTTTTGGGGCCTGTTTTTAAAATACTGAATTTACTGGAAGTATCCCGAGCTTAACCCCGGTCCCCGTCCTTACCTCGGTTTGGGTTCCATCTCCTTTTTCCGATGATTCAAAACCCCCCTCCCGGGCCTCTGTGAAAGATCCGTTTTTTGAAATCTCCATCTTCTCCCTTGTGGTTTTCCCTCTTTTCCCCCTTTTTTTTAACGTAAAGAACAAGGTTATATTTCCCATTATTTATATCCTCTCCTTTTTTAGCGTCTCCATTATCTGGGTTTTAAGCATGCTTCTATATCCTGGGTTCTTCAAATTTTTTTCATCTTTTTCCCTGCTTTGTTTGACAGGCCTTCTTGAGCTTTTTTTATTACTTTCCCCCCATTTCTATGAAGAGTTGAAACCCCTTTTCCACTCCTTTTTGAACGTTCCTGCCAGAACCATTGTATTTAGGCCTTTTAAAAAACTTTTTAGCCTCCAAATCACTTGTCACAGCCTGCAGGGACCAGCTTTTGGAGCATCACATTGCAGAAGTTATCATTTCCAGCACTTTTATATTAACTTTAATACAATGGTTATAAGTTTCTATGTTAGCCCTCTTTATGCACTTTGATACCACTTCTTCTGTTGTGACCTAAAAAAAAGGTTTTTCTCTTTTGCATCGCTGTTTTTCTTTTGACTTGGGGTTCCTCGCGGAAAATCGGCATTTTGTCCATTATTTACGTTTTACTGGTCACTTTTCTCTTAAAAGTTTTAAATTTTTTTGGGACTTCCATTTCTTTTCAGCCTTTAAGCACTCTTTTCTTTCTTTTTGCGTTATATTAGGATTACTCCATGTGTTACAGATGTGTGAAACAAACGGATCAAACCAAGACACGTCCTTCCATCCCGGTGTCCGAACGGACGACGCCTTTGGAGTAAATCAACGCGAGCCGCACCACCACACATCTCCTGAATGGCTTGGCATTGGCATCGACCTACCACCTCCAGGTGTTGGTGCAGGTGAAGTGTGGGGGTAGACACCTGCGACACAGAAATCACAGGGCGAGGAGAGTGCATACCGTCACCTTCAAGACCACTTGCCCAGGTGAGAGATGGTGTCGCCTATGTGAGTGAGAGAGTGAGAGAGAGGGAGAAAAAGTAGTGTTAGGTTTGCCATGATCACCATTGCAATATGTATGATGGCATAACCATCAATCCCCTTTTACCATCACTCCCTCGCCTTTCCCTTCACCTTTATCCCCCCCCCACCTCCCTCACACCTGTCTGGCAGTGGTATCCCATAACCTCAGGAGGAAATAGCCACCACCTCCACCACTACCACTACTAATAGTACTACTTCTACTACTATCAGCACCAATAATATTGCTGCCACCACTACTACTACTACTAATACTACTACTACTACTACTACTACTATCCCCACCACTACTACCACCACCACTTCCACTAGTACTACCACCAACACCACCACCATTACTATTACTACTACTACTAATAATAATAATACACCATTTATTACACCTACTACTACTACTACTACTACTACTACTACTACTACTACTACTACTACACCTACTACTTCTACTATTACTTCTTATATTAATCCTAATTCTGCACCATCACACATATATGCTGATAGAAGTTTTTAAGTGGATAAAGGGATTTAATAAAGGAGAGGTAGGAAAAGTTATTACGGCTATTATTGATTGATTGATTATAGTTTTAAGGCGCCGCAACTGCGGGGTTATTGACGCCTGCTTACAAAAGATACATGTAAAGTAAAACTAAAAAACTAAATTTAAGATAAAATAAAAATATTGAAAATTACGAAATACATAAAAGAACAAGAGTACATTAAAAACAATCATAAGTTAATATTAAAAACATCATAACTTGTTGAGAAGGCCAGCCTTCTCAACAAATGTATGGACTTCATGTCCCGGAGAGAAACACCTCTCTCCCAATGCCAGGGAGAGACGGTAAGCACCGTCCGACCCGCGACACCGGGACAAAAATTGCACACGTAGGTCCCCAAGACTGGGACACTCGACCAGCAAGTGCCGTACAGTTAAGGGGACCAAACAACCCATCACGTAAGGAGGGGGCCCCCCCCTCCATGAGGAACCCATGAGTATATAGAGTGTGACCAATACGCAATCGTGCCAAGGCAGTCCCCCATTCCGGGAGAGACCGCAGTAGCTCCAGTCCTCGATACTTTGGCGGATGGTCGCAGTTATTTTGCCCTATAGTAATCCAACGTTCTTCCCCAACTGTTGTGAACTGATCTATAGATTGCCGAGCGTAAGGTCCGTAGCCGGCACTGCAAAATGTGATAGAGCTGGTCTTTTAGCTGCAGCTTTTGCCAAGGCATCAGCTTCCTCATTCCCGGCAACACCTACATGTGCCGGTACCCAACAAAAGCTGACCGTCCGGCCTCGCCTCTTGAGCAGATAAACCCATTCCAGGATGGCATTGACCAGGGGATGGGGAGAGTTAAAATTACATAGGGGTTTTGAAGAGCACTACAAGAATCACTAAAAATTTGTAAAAGAAACATCCGGAAGGGTAAAAATAATCATGAGAGCATATAAAATAGCACTTATTTCAGCCGTAAAAACAGATGAAACACTGGAAAGGCTGACCCCTTTGTTAAACGATGGGAATACGACACCGTATCCAACTCCTTCGTCTGATTTGGAACCATCAGAAAAGACAGGGACCGAACTCTGATGTGTGCAAAAGTGGTCAAAAAAAACTGGGCACGCTCAGCCTGAGGAGGGTAAAGACCCTTTTTGAGAGGGGAAGGCTTTTGCAAAAGGACACTTCTGGGAGAAGCCATGGACCGACTGTCGTGGGGCCCATGCGGGCAGATCCGTAAAACAGGGAAGGATAGCGTCTCCATAATAGCTGTCAATGGGAAAACCCAAAGGGGTTTTGGGTAAGCTTCTTCGCCCATGGTAAAGTTGCGATCCTGAATCACAAGACACAGCACGGCAAGCTATTGAGTCAGGGAGGCGTTGGAGGCGATACCAACATCTTAACAGGAGGGACTGGCGTTGAAGATCTAATGGGGGACACCAGCATCCCCAATAGACTTGGGAGGGGAGATGACCTGAACGCCCCGGTTTGCCAGACGGACCCAGCATGATGTACCGAATCCAGCATCGCAGGTCGAGGGGGTGTGGCAGAGGAGTACACTTCACATCCATATTCAAGCTTCGAAAGGATAAGTGAGCGGTGAAGATAGAGGAGTGTAGCGCGATCAGCCCCCCAGCTGGTATGCGAGAGGACTTTCAGTAGATCCATGGTTCGGAGACAGTCAGTCTTGAGAGCACGAAGGTGGGGGCCCACCCAAGTCAGTCTATTGTCAAAAATGAGTCCAAAAAACCGGGTCCCCTTCCCTACATGGTATCTCTTCCCGTAAAGATGTAGGTCTGGGTCGGGATGAATCCCACGGGTTCTGCAAAAATGAACCGCTACAGTCTTCGTTGGAGAAAACCTGAAGCCACGATTCGTCGTCCATTCACAAACTTTATCAATAGCAAGTTGAAGTCTTCTCTCTGCAACCTGGAAGCAGCAAAAGATATTGATAAATCATCCACGTATAATGTACTAACAATCCCCTCTGGCAGTACATCAACAATACCATTGATGGCCACAGCGAACAGAGCTACACTCAAGATTACGGCTATTAACCAGGGTAGAACAAGAAGTAACGGATTCAAGCTGGAAAAGCGAAAATTTAAAAAAAGAAATAAGGAAAAACTGGTTCACAACTAGGGTGTTGAATGACTGGAATGGACTCAGTAGACAGGTAGTTAGTGCGGAGTCTTTGGGGAGCTTTAAAAGGGGGCTAGATTGGTTCATGGATGGGGAGGAAAGGTGGATGCAGATAGTGTTAGGTAACAGGAACTACGACGTGTAGGCCTCACGGCCTCTTGTAGCTTCCTTATTTTCTTATGTTCTTATGTTCTTATATAGCAGTAAGTAATCAAGCATGCATATATCAGTTTATTACACCGCCAGGCTGGGAACACACTGAGGCTCCGCAAAGGTAATGCACGCCTTCTCTACACACAGTTTCCACCCAGCCTGAGGGTCTCTCAGTGGACGCAGAAACCAACAGTCTTGTGTGAAGGGGGCAGGTATGTGCAATAGGGCAGTGGGGAGTCTCTAGGTGAAAGGTGGAAGTATGTGGAATGAATCAGCAGGTTAAAATGTTTTAAGTATAATATCAGAGTCAGCAAAGGTGTGGTGAATCAGTAGATATCGTGATATTACAGATATGACATTAAAGGGTGTAAAAAGACAGTCACAGTAAATGATTTTGAATGGAAAACACACATTGCTTTTTTTCATATTGTGGCAACATCACGCTTTTTTCACACACCCGTTGCCGTGCAGTATAACTCTACTGTTTTCCACCCTGTTTATTCTTTTGTTCATACATATACATACATACATACATACTACTACGTACTACGTACGTACTAATACTACATACATACTACATACATTTCATACATACATACATACATACATACATACATACATACATGCATGCATGCTGCAGCATGCAGCATGCATGCATGCATGCATGCATGCATGCATGCATACATACATCATACATACATACATACATACATACAAAACATACATACATACATAACATACATACTACAATCATACATACATACATACATACAACATACATACATACATACATACCCCTACATACATCATACATACATACCAAAACTACATCCATACATACATACATACATCCCTACATACATACATACATACATACATAACATACATACATACATACATACCATACATAAAATACATACTACATACATACATACATAATACATACAAAACATACATACATACATACATACATACATACATACATACATACATATACATACAAAACATACATACATTTTAAAAAATATTTTTACTAATAATAATAATATACATTTTAAATAATAATACATAATAATAATATTATAATAATACATACAAATCTTTCATAATAAATACACACTCATCATTTTCTCCATAATTAAGGGGACATTAAAAATAAAAATACATTTTTCAACATACAGGACATAATTTCCAAAAAACAACATTACATATCTTTTAACCATAAATTAATAATAAATTTAATGGTAATTGTAAATCTTTATTATTCTATTAGGTTTTATTATAAAATATATATATATATGTTGGTATGCCACACACACTTTTAAAGTCACAATATCTTATTATCTTGGTGGTTTTAAATTTTTTGTTGGAGGTGGTGCTCCAAAACCAAGGCTTTTAGCACGGCTTCATTTTTGTAAAACAATAAAAAAGGAAATTTGGGAAAGAACTTTTACAAAGGGGGGGATTGCCCGGGTTTAAACTTTTAAAAGGGTTAAATAATAAATGAAATGGGAAGGGAATGTTGATGGTCCATTGGGTTGGCTATGTAGCTTTTAAGGTCGGGAATTATATAATAATGTTACTGAGTCCCACAACAAACATTTTATTCAGCAATATCCCCCGTAATTAATAAATGGTACTTTTCTTGTTGGTTTTTAGGTAAGGTTTTGGTCCAAGGAATCAAGGGTTGTATCGTGTGTTTCGCCCCTTTAGGGCCCCTTTAATAAAGAAGGGGAAACGTTTAAAAAGGGTGGGTGTGCGGATCAAAGAACTTGAGGGGCGGATTTTAAAACAGGTGGGGATAAAGGTTTGGGTACACTATTTTGTTAAGTATTCAAACTCCAATTTTAGGTTCTCGGGGGCTTGTAGCTTTCAAGGTCTTTTTGGGGTTATATTTACATCATTTTGGTTTTACCTATTCTCCCCCCGGGGATCACCGGCCACCCACCCAATTTAAAAACAGGGAAACTTATCGGTGGATTTTTGGGTCGGTTGAATTAAGGGCTATTATTTGGATCAATTTTATCCCCTGTTCTTTTAAAAACCAAAATTTCCCACCTTTTTTTTCACCCCGCCCCCTATACGAGCGGGGTGAGGGAAATCCTTCCTCCCAAGGGGGGGTTACAAAAACCATTTAATTTAGGGGGTGGTTTTGTTTGGATTTTACACAGTCCTATGTTTAACACAATATGACCTTAACGTAATGTAAAATTTTTTATTAATGAGTGTCCGGGACGGGGAAAGAGGGCAAGAGCCTCAAACAAAATTTACTTCACAAGGGGGTGAGGGTTTGAGGGAGGAGGCCACCCCACTATACCCCGTCAAAATTTCAAACGTGGAACCAAAAACTGCCCCCTTAGCAAAAACTAAAGAAACCCTGCTCCCCCCATAAGTAAAAGGGTTTCACGCAAAAGGGTGTTTGCGACCCCAGTGGTGTTACCTAAACCTTTTGGGGGGGTTTTAAAAAGGTTTAGTTAATGATAATTGATAAAAACGAGCCCCAATTCCCCGTAATTTTCA